>JAXGGA010020110.1:0-18823 GCA_038373865.1 Uloborus plumipes | reverse complement strand
GCTATTTTTTTCCATTGTCATTTTGAATACGTGTTATAACAAAGTTCTAACAATTGTTTTTATTCTAATTATTAATGACATATTTTTTCTCTGGTACCATTTTGAAAATGTGTTTTTAAATAAAATTGCAATTGCTGTTTTTAGAAGGGACTTTTTTTGGCTGCGATCCAAATATTAAAAGAACGTTTTCGTTTAGAATTTTGCAATTAATTTTAAAGGAAGAAAGCGGTTTGGAAATCATTGTTTTTGGAAAGGAATTTTATTTGTTATTTAGGGTAGGGATGCAACGAATAGTGATTTGGCCGAATACCGAGTATTCGGCCCCAATGAAGGCCGAATATTCGGCTATTCGGCCGCCGAATAGTTAACTTGTTTTTGTTAATAAACAAAGCACAGGTGGCATTTAAATCACACTTTTATACAATTATGAGTTCAATATTATCAGGGGTGATTGTGTTCCGGTATTTTACCGGATTTCCGGTATTTTCACGATCGATTCAGGTATTTTCATGTTCGAAAATACCGGAAATAAAAAAAATTAATTATGCTTTTTTATCTTCCCACCTTCGGTATTTTTTTTGCTTTTTCGAATTTTCGGTGATTATACCGATAATTATTAATAATATTCATCTAATAGAAATGTTCAGATTCCATTCTATTTTTTTTGTTTAACAAATTATTTTATTTGCACCTTTGGTGATTTTGATGCCTTCATTTAAAAAAATGCAATCGATTTGCATCCGATACAAAAATCGATTTTTTTCTCATTTTTGATGCTTATTAGCCTTAGCTAGGAAACAATCAAATGAAATATATTTTTATCTATATTAAAATATCATAAATTTAAAATTTTCGAGCGTGTCCTTTATGAAAATCAAAATGTCAAAAATTTTAAATTTGAAGCTCTGATTTAATTTTATTTTTGCTTCAATTATGTGGATAGTAAAAATAATATGTTCATAGACCTTTTAATTATAAATCTGAAGTACGTTTATTTGAATTTTTTAATATGCCAGTTTCATACTTTTAACGCCTTAGTTTTGAAAATTGCGATCTCTTTACATCCGCTGCAAGAATCAGATACTTCTTATTTTTGATGCTTGCTATTCCTTGTTGAAAGACAAACAAATAACATTTCTTTTTATTTTAATTTAATCATTAAAATAAGAGCTTTAAACGAAATTTCATGCTGGGGATGAAAATCTTTTGCGGATCCGCGATTTTCCGCTCTTTTTATTTTTTCTTTCTTTCCGCGATCTAAAAGTTAATGTTGCATCATGTTTAGAAAAAAATATATGTTTTCATTTATTATTAAAATAAAGCATAAAATAAGTTGATTTAAAGTAGTAGAGGTTGAAATTACTTCCAACTTCCAAAATAATGGAAACGTTTTTAGGATGCAGCAAGATTGACACTTTAAGGATGAAATGAAATTATTGGCGAACTATGTACTTTATTTTGGCATGCTGCCAAAAACATTAGTTTCGGTTGTAGGAGGTAGAAATTAAGAACGTTCAGCTAAAATATTCGAGATTTTAGTCAAAAAAATGATGAAAATTATTTTGATCTTTGAAATTTATCAAAATAACAAAAAGACCATGCAACATTAATTAGAGAATTCATTTTTCGAGATACAAGTATCTAATTCAGTTAAAATTACCCCCCCCCCCCACCTTTTTTTTTTTTTTTTTGAAATTTCTGCATTGTTTTGTATGACTTAAAAGGATAGAAATAGGAAATGAGCAAAAAAAAAAAAAAGGTTTTAAAAATAAATAAAGAGCCTACAACTTTGACTAAAAACTATTTGAAACTATTCAAAAACAAATGTTACTAGTTTGTTTATGAAAGACAATTATTATACATGTATAATTATAAAATTAGATGTGCTTAAGTAATAGGGGCCTTGGTTTAAAAAAAACGCCCCCCCCCCCCACACACACACATTTTCTCTTTAAAACTTTCAGGTATTTTTTCATGAACCCACAATCACCCCTGCTCAGGGGTGATTGTGCTCCGGTATTTTACCGGATTTCCGGTATTTTCATGATCGATTTTGGTATTTGCATGCTCGAAAATACCGGAAATAAGATATTTTTAATCCAGATTTTTTTTCCCTTTCTCGAATTTTCGGTGATTATACCGATAATTATTTAATATAGTCATCATATCTCATTTTCGATGCTTGCTATTCCTTGTTGAAAGGCAAGCAAATTACATTTCTTTTTATTTTAATTAAATCATTAAAACAAGAGTTTTAAACAAAATTCCATGCTCTGTAAGTGTAAAATGTCAAGAACTTAAATGCTTAATCTCTGGCTGAATTTTATTTTTGTTTACAACAATTTAAGTTTTTTAACCCACACATAACATCTTTAAATAGTATTTCACTTCAGTATTAATAAGTATGAAATCTTTGACTCTGGTCATATTGTATTGATTAGGAGATTTATAGGTACTACATCTAGATAAATTCTTTTCCAAATTTTCAGTAACAAATGCAACTTTCATTAACTATGTTATACTAATATTTTCGCAAAACGAACAGTAATTCTGTTAGACCTTTACTTTATCTTTAAAATATTTTTTGGAGATAATTTGTACAACGCCAGCTCAAAAGTAACTTTATTACTCATGTATAATTTAATTAAATGCATGCACAATATTTTGACTAAAAACTATTTGAAACTTTTCGAATATATGAAATGTGTCTTGTTTGTTTATGAATGGTAATTTATTATTAAATATGTATAGTTATAAAATTAGGCGTGCTTAACTAACAGGGCCCTTGATTTAAAAAAAACGTCGCAACCCCCCCCCCCCCCAACACACACGCGCATTTTCTCTTTAAAACTTTCAGGTATTTTTTCATGAACTCACAATCACCCCTGTATTTATGTATTAGAATTACTTTCATAAAATAAAATAAGTATACCAACTCTTGTAATATGCAAGAAAAAGTTTTTTTTTTTTGCTTTATCCTATGATTTTGTATAGATTTATTTCATGTGTTAAGACGGTAAAGTTTGCAGTACACGCAGTTTAAGTTGACAATAAAATGAGTAAATACCCTCAAAAATACGAAAGTATCACAGTATAACAAGATTTCATTTAAAATACCCATTAAACATGATAAGAATAATTAAAAATGCATAACATTTTCTGAGTGAGAAAATTAAATATATTTTTGCACAGTATTCGGCCAAGGCCGAATAGTGAAATAGGTATTCGGCCGAAGCCGAATATTCGGCGGACGGGCCGAATAGGCCGAATATTCGGCCTCGGCCGAATATTCGTTGCATCACTAATTTAGGGAGAGTGCTAAGTATGCGCTACTTGACATCGTCTTTATTTTTGAGGAAGCATGTGCAAATAACTCGATTGATTCTTTGATGCAGGAAAGCTTTTTAGCGAGCCGCTTTAGCGGGGAGTAGTTTATTAAACTTTTCCTTGGTACTTTAAAGGCGAGCCGCCTTGGCGGCGAGTAGTTTATTGAAACTTTCCTCGCTACTGTAAAGGCGAGCCGCCTTGATGGCGAGTAAACTGTTTAAACTTTCCTCATTACTTTAAAGGCGAGCCGCCTTGGTGGCGAGTAGTTTTCTCAAACTGCCTTCACTACATTACAGCCCGTGCAACGCCGGGCCACGCAGCTAGTCTACTTATATTAAAAACTGAGTATCTTTCTAACTATCTTTCTATGTCACGCTTCTTTCTCCTGAACGCCAATGAACTGAACGTCGAACCAGGTACCGATAGATAGGTAATTTTTCAGGCTTCATTAGTTTCAATCTATATAATTATACGATTTTAATTAACGAAGATATCAATTAATAAGTAGTCAAATTTAAAGCGATTAAGCCTAATAAATGATTAAATATGAAATCCATTGTTGAAACGTGGTTGCTATGAAACAGTGATAACAATGATAATGAGAATTTTGAATAAAGGCACGAACATCAAACTAAATCAAACACGAAACTCATAAGCGGGCCACTTACGTAGTATTTTTATCGCTAGCTACTTGTAATATTTTGAAACATTCATTTGTTGAAAAGCCATCCACTTGTATTAAAAACTGAGTATCTATGTCTGCTTTTTTCCTTTGAGAGAGCTGAGCTTAATGAAACTTTCCTCACCATCTTGAAGGTGCGAAGCATCTTAATAATTCGGAATGATTTTTTTTTTATATAGGAAAAAAGTAAAGGCGTGAAGCGCCTGTTAGCGAGCCGCCTTGGCGGCGAGTAGTTTCTTGAAATTTTCCTCACTACTTTCAAGGCACGAAGTGTCCGTGCAACGCCGGGCCAAGTGCGTGGTATGTCTTGAAATCGAATGAACATTAAATTATATCAAATAATATAACTTCAGAATGCGGTAAAAGTTAGAGAAGGGGAACGTTATGCTTCAACATGCCGGAGGAAGCTAATCTAGCTGCCCTGGCAGCTAGTCTACTTATATTAAAAACTGAGTATCTATCTTTCTTTCTTTCTATCTATCTATGTCACGCTTCTTTCTCCTGAACGCCAATGAACTGAAAGTCGAACCAGGTACCGATGGATAGGTAATTTTTCAGGCTTCATTAGTTTCAATCTATATAATTATACGATTTTAATTAGCGAAGATATCAATTAATAAGTAGTCAAGTTTAAAGCGATTAAGCCTAATAAATGATTAAATATGAAATCCATTGTTGCATTGCAAAACGTGGTTGCTATGAAACAGTAATAACAATGATACTGAGAATTTTGAATGAAGGCTTAACTAAATCAAACACGAAACTCAGCGGGTCACGTACGTAATATTTTTATCGCTAGCTACTTGTAATATTTTGAAACATTCATTTGTTGAAAAGGGCACAGGACATTTCCGCCGCAACGTAGGACATTTCCGCTGCAAAATTTATCTCTTTAATCCCCCTCATTTGACATTTCCGCCGCGTCTGTCCCCGCCGTTTCTGTGCGACAGGACAAATCCGCCGATTGAGCTGGTAGAGTGTAATATTTGGCGAAGTAAAATTGGCGAAGTTTAAATTGATTTACACTGCATTGGGTGGGTGTTTTTTTTTTTTTTTGACTTCTATTCGATTTCCCCTATTATAAGTGGTCCGGGAATAAATTCCGCTTTTTAGATTAGGTCTTTGTCGCCAAATGAAGATGTGTCGCCCAGAATGAAAAATTTAAACCAGTAACCCCTTTCTCAACCCTTGGAAATGGCGCGGCGGATTTGTCCTGTGCCAGTCAGAGGGGGAATAGGAGTCGCGGCGGAAATGTCCCATGCGGAAAAAAGGGGGATAAAATTTGCGGCGGATATGTCCTGTTCCGGTTGAAAAGCCATCTACTTATATTAAAAACTGAGTATATATGTTTGCTTCTTTCCCTTGAGCGAGCAGAACTTGCTGGTAACTTTCCTCACCATTTTGAAGGCGCGAAGCATCTCAATAATTCGAATGATTTTTTTGATGCAGGAAAATGAAAACGTGAAGCGCCTGTTAGCGAGCCGCCTTGGCGGCGAGTATTATTTTGAAACATTCTTTACTACTTTAAAGGCGCGAAGCGCCCGTGCTACGCCGGGCCAAGCAGCTAGCTGCTTGGGCATTAGTGGGCCACGTACGTAGTATGTCTTAAAATCTTATGAAAATTGAATTGTATGAAATAATATCACATCAGAATAAGGTAAAAGTTGGGTGGCGGGGGGACATTATGCATCAACATGCCGCAGGAAGCTAATCTAGCTGCCCTGGCAGCTAGTAGTTTTAAAATTAGAGGGAAATCTTAGTGTCATGAAAGTTTAACTTTTTGTATTAATGAGAGATAGAAAAAAGTATATTGTACTTTTATACTCGTAAAGAACGTGACTTTTATCTTTTAAAAATGTCTTTTTAGTTTGATTAATTCTAAAAGCTTATTTTTATTTTTTTTAAACTATAATTTATACAATTTTTGCTAAATTAAGAGGAACTGTCTAAAAAATTTTCGTGCGACCTCCGCCGCATCAGCGCACGCGCCAAGTCTCTTCTGACTCTTTCGAAATAGGGGGGAAATGCAACGAGGAAGTAGCAAGCGAACAAAAGCTGAAGGCCGTCGGGAACTGCGTATCCTTAACCTATCTCCCCTTTTTCAAATGGAAACGCTCGTGGCTGCCAGGCCGCACAATAGTACAGACAGTATAGACAGTATTGGGCTTGTAAGCTGGCCTAGCGGTCAGTGTAAATGCTTCAGAAAATTCATTACTGACATTCAAACGATGAAATTGTGAAATAAGGTTTCGAATGAGGTCATGCTCGTGAAAATCGCAGGAATTTGTCACTTCTTGATTTGCCTATGGAAATCGCGGGATAATCGGTCAGAAGGTAAATGCATTCAGAAGTGCTCCGTATGTGTTTTTTCGGCTTCCGGGTCCGAACCCGGGATCCCCCGATTTCGATTCCATCGCCTTATCCGCTAGACTCCATTCTGGGCATTTCTAAAACATTATCGCTATGACATTACCTTCAAACCACGTTTTATGTATCTCTCAATACGTCCTTCCTTCCTCTTTGAGGTTTTTAACATTTCATCACAACAGCAAATCTTTTCTTTCTCTCGGCAAGATTAGAAAATGTATGCACACTATCGAAAAAAAAGGCATAAAACGCAAAGAACGTGTAAAATTACAAAAAAGGGGAAATCGCGGATTCCAGACATATTAAGCTTGTAAAGCAGTGAGTAACCGCCCCTAAGCAAGGGCTAAGGCAGAAACATGCAATACACCGCCAACTCTGCGATTTCGATCCATGGACAGCTGTTTCGAGCTTATTATGCTCTTATCAGCATGGAATACGAAAGTAGTCGAGTTGGAGGCAAAAATCCTCTTATAAAGCAAAGGGAGCCAAAAAAAAACTGGTAGCTAATGTGAAATTAGAATACCAGCGAGCGACCGCACTTGGTACGGTACAACTCGTAAATTTTTTAGGCAGAGCTAAAGGTATAAAGCAGTGTTATTAGCTCTGCCTTAAAAAAAAAAAAAAAAAAAGAGTTGTACCGTACCAAGTGCGGTCGCTCGCTGGTATTCTAATTTCACATTAGCTACCAGTTTTTTTGGCTCTCTTTGCTTTATAAGAGGATTTTTGCCTCCAACTCGACTACTTTCGTATTCCATGCTGATGAGAGCATAATAAGCTCGAAACAGCTGTCCATGGATCGAAATAGCCAAGTTGGCGGTGTATTGCATATTAAGCTTGCTTTTCCATAAAAGAAAAAAAAACAACGTTGAAAAGCAGACTTCTGTCGGATTTTTTACATTGACTAAGACATTCTTTGTGACGCCAAAACACGTGTCTGCAGTATTCCTGCGCATTTGTGCTTGATACTGGGGATGATAATCGGGAGTTTTCAGTTAAAACTCTTAACAACTGCTTTATTAGAAGAAAAAAAAAACATCACTTTCCGTTCCCCCTAATGCATATATTTAAATTTCAAATGCGTTCTGATTCGTGAAGTTCATCTACATATGAAGAATAATCAGGGTCGGTTGAGTAATAATCAGTAAGTTACCGCCCTTCAGCCAAGGCTAATTCAGAACTATTGGCAATGTACCAAGAGCACAGTTCTGCCATCCAGAGATTGCAGTTTCGTCTTCAGCTACCTGTTTGCTTGCACTTTCAGCTGCACTGAAATGACATTTGACTCCATCTCGGTTGTTGTCTGTTCGACACCACTAAGTCCATTGTCAGGATGAAACTGCAGTCTCTGGAAGTTATTGCCAAAACTCATATTTAGACTTCTGAGCCGACGCATCAAGCATACGTTTCACCACTTTGGATCCAGCGCGTGGAAATTTTTTTTCCTGCCATTTGCTGAGTGGTTGTCTTTTTTGGCAAATTATCGTGTTGTGGCAATTTTTCTGTGTGAGCAATGATTTACTGCTCGTGAATTTGGCAATGCTGGTAATGTCCCAAAACGTTGCTCTAGTAACCCTAGCTCCGCAACAATGAAAAATGAAGGTAAAAGTAAATGAATTAGATCCTAAAGTTCCCAAAGTGGTCGAATTTAATGCGGCGGCCTGTCGACACAGCGGCTCTAGACTAGGGGCTGTCCACAAATGATGTCACTCTTTTAGGGCAGGGGGGGTTGCGAAATTTTTAGATTGTGGCAAGGGTGAAGAAGCGGGTAACAAGAAGCCTGACATCACACATTTTATGTTTGAACGTGTTTGTAAAAAATAGCGCAACATGTGACAAAGGGGGGAATAGAAGGTGAAGTCTTATTTCTGCCTCGTTATTTTGTTGGCAGTAATGTTTGAAAAAAAGTGATAACATTTCTGGACAGAACTTTTGAGCGAGGAAGGAATAATTTTTCTTTTGTGTACTAATCGTCGAAAATTTTGACTATATCCTCCAAAAAATTTTTTTTGGGGGGGGGGGAGGAGGGCCTTACGTCTAAACTCAAATTAATGTTATAGCATCAAAATGTTTGCTGTACTACTGAATTTCGAGCCTTGTCAGCCCCTACCCCAGCTCTTAGAACAGCTTCACTCCCTGCTCACTTATAACCTTTTAAACTGGAGCATTAACTAAAACTGAAGTTCAAAAGCATCATGATTATTATATACAGAATATACTGAAATTATAGAAAAATAATTTTACCTTGTTCATTGCACAGTATTTTTCTTTTCAAAAACATTTAAAGGGGTTCGAATTATTTTAAAAACCTTTCTCTAACGAGATATTAAAGTACCATGAATAATTAATTACCTCTAATATTTTTTTACTCACCGAAACCCATAAATTTGACATTGATATCGGGATTTTTTGTTCCTGTTAAAACACGTGTCTGTACTTTTTTTTTTTTTGAAATGCACGAATGTGCTTTTTTTAACATCGATTTTCTAGGCTAAAGTTAAAATTAAAATTAAATTACTGAACATTGCTTTTGCATGTTTCTACCTTTGGGGCGGTTACTTTCTGCTTCAGTGGCCTATATAGGTTTTTATTTCGGAGGGGGCCCATATAATGAAGCTTAGCCCCCCCCCCCTAACTTTCTTTTTTTTCGCTATTACTGTAAAACAGGTAGAAATTTTCAAATTGAATTAAAATGTTGTAATTTTTGGAAAAGATAGAAAATTAAGAAGTTTTAGATTCCCGACAAAACTTTTTTCAAAATTGAAATTATTTATGCTACCTTTGATGACGTTGGAGGATCAAGACTCCTCTGGGAAACTTACTGAAACTTAAATTCTAAACACGCAATTGCAGGCTGTCTTTAGTGACGGAAAAAGAATTGAGAAGACTCGGGGCATCTTTCCTGAAATATTTTGACACTGAAGCACAACTCAGGATATATTTCTTCATGATAGAGTAAAAAAAAAGATGAGTTTTTTTTTTGAACTGAAGTCTCATTTAAGTTATCTTTGGGAAGTAAAAGTTCAAAGACCCTCCGTGAAAGATTTTCGATATATAGATGCGCAATTTCGCGTTCTCTTTGGAGATATTAAGAGACAAAAAGTGGTTAGGGATCTCCCTCCGAAAATTTTTAAAATTGAAACCTTAAGCCATCTTTTCTTTAGACCATCTTTGGTAGTAACGTTAGCAAGGACTCTCTCCCGAAATGTTTCGAAATTAATGTTTTAAAAACATTTTTATTTAGGTTGTCTTTAATACCGTCAAGAGAAGAGGCAGGTTTCGGGCGTTGTGCCCCGAAATTTTGTGGCATTGAAGCTTCAAGAATGCAATTTTAAGCTCAATTTTTTGAAACTGAAGGTTCAAAATTTTACTTTGAGTAGAGGTGCCCATTACTCCCAAGAGCAAAAACTAATCATCCAAGAATTCCTCAAACATCCCTCTAAAAACGAGAGCCACACGTGAAAGAAAAAGAAAACAAAAACTTTTAAAAACACCCCTTAAAAATACTTCAATAACGCCGCTTACGCCATGATTCTTGATAGGAACAACTGCTTTTAGGCTTTGTCTGACAACATTTAGGATAATAAAAGGATTTAGGGACTCTTCCGGAAATTTTTGGGCATAGAGACTGTAATTCGGGAGCTCTCTCTTTTCTAAAAACACATTTTAGAGCTAAAGACTATAGAAAAGTAAAGGGGGATATCAACTACCGTTAACTGTTTGAATTTTAAATCTCTAAAATGCCATTTGAGGCAATGTTTGACCAAGGTATTGAAGAAGAAGCGGGAAAAGAACTCTCTTCCGAAAATTTTTGGATATTGAAGTCTTGAAACTGCAATTAAATTACACGTTGTAAAAGCGAAATTTTAAGATCTCTTTGGACTCTTTAAGGGGGGTCATGAGCCTTCTTTGAATTCATGCTTGGCGGATATACGGGCCTCGACTTCCTACCCTAAACCCGCCACTGAGAGGCACTCTATTCTTTAATTTCACCACTGGTAAAGAGATTGAAAATTACGTGCTCCTTCTAGCTCGGCCGGCTTGGACTTCTACCTCTTTTCTATCTTTTTTTTTCTGTTTTGCTCAGCTGAAAGCTTGGAAATAATTTGTGAAAAAACTAAAACCGAAAATGATTGCGCTTTATTTTAAATTTCTTGCCGGGGAGGAATGATTGCACTTAATTTTAAATTTATTGAGTGTAGCATTATTTTAAAGACTCTTATTTCCTGACTGACTAGAAAAAAAGGGGGGAATGAGAAGAAAGAGAGAAACGTAATTTGCTGACTAATAATCTACATGTGTTGAATATTTTTCATTTAAAGATTTCTATTCAAAATGATTAGGATTTTTTCTATGCGTTTTCTAATTGAAATATCTTCATTTTCCCAAGACACGTTCTTTTTTCTCTTGAGTAAAGCGCAAGGGCTCCCTGACCCTCTTGGGTTGCACCACTGCCTGGTGCCATCTAACGAATTATTATTAGCAATAATTATTTATTTATTTATGTATTTCAAGCTAAAAGTATGTAAATAATTTAAGAGTAAACTTAAACCGAATAATAATAACTACCTTTATTTAAAAAAAAAAATCCGAATTTTTTTTCGGGGGGGAGGGGTATAGGAGGGAAAGACCCTCTGGGGTCCTCCCTTATATACACCTTTGAAAACAATGTAAAAAGAGAGTGGGCTTTTTTCTCAAGGATTTTTTTTTTTTTTTTGAGCAAACACGAACCGAACACTTACTTTTGAAAA
The DNA here is from genome assembly GCA_038373865.1 of Uloborus plumipes. NCBI lineage: Eukaryota > Metazoa > Arthropoda > Arachnida > Araneae > Uloboridae > Uloborus > Uloborus plumipes. The sequence goes on along the minus strand of JAXGGA010020110.1, from coordinate 7,699 downwards.
AATCTTTCTCGATTTCGGGGGGCGGGGGGGGGGGGGGGGCTCCTCCTTAAATACGCCCTTGTTCTGCTTTGTACTAAGCATTGCGTCGGTAAATCATTCGATAAGTCTTTTTTGTGATAGTTTTGTCTCTGGAATGTCAACATTAAGACCTGGCGTTGATTTCCTTTGAACATAATTAATTTCGCAACTTGGTTTAGTGTGTTTTAGAACTAAATTTACCAACTATTAGAAAAGGATTGCTTTCATGAAATTTATTATCATAATGTTTTTATAATTTCTTCAAGGTTTATTTCGCTTTCTTTTCAAAAGTGTTTTCAAAAAATCCTTGCTATTTGTTTTATTTTTTTGAAATAGGTAATGGCAAGAATTAATTATAATTTTGATTGCTAGCCTGCTTCTCAGTGGCGGATTTTTAAGTTTGGGAAGTGAAGGTCTGGGGGTGTCGAGATGGGAGGTCACTGTGACCTCCCAAATATGTTCTCTTTCGGCAATTTGTGTCTGAATATTCGAATTTGGAGACTAAATTTGGAGACTCAAATTGCTAATTTGAAATGCCCAGACTTCCTTTTTCGTTAGATGTAAGCTTGGACGTGTGTGTGCATACCCGTGGTTTATTATTCGGCAAATTGTGTATTTTCTCCCTCCCGAAAATTTTAGTTTGTGCTTCCCTGTGCTCAGCATCATTTTATGAGTTAAGAAATAATTTAATCAAAATCAGATAACACCCTGGAACTATATCATGTGTAGATCGGTACTCTTGGAGCCAGTTGACTAAATAATATGTGGCTCAATGTATGGAGTTACAAAAATGCTAACTCAGAATCAGAATTTAGCGTCGCTTCCAATCCAAAGGCACGCGTTTTTCGCCCCCCCCCCCCTCCCTCCTCTCATCCATTGCCTTATTTACTCATTGCTTGAAGTTATGAAATACTGGCAATACGCCAACAGGATGAAACGCTGCCCTTTCGCCTGGTACATGTACGCGGCCCTCGTTTCGTAAGAGGCGGTGACGTCACCAGGAAAAGGCAGTCCCGCACTTCTGGTTTCAAACTAGTTTACCTGCTTTTTGCGGAATGAAAGTTTTTCTTTTATGTGTTGCGCCGCAGAGGATTTTTTTTCTTCTCCTTTTTTGCTTTGCTTCAATGATTCCGCTCTTTTATTGTGCCCCAAACGGAAAGGAGACTTTTTGCAAAATTTTAATTATTGGAGATCAAATTCAAATGATTGCAAGGGCTGGAAATTTTTCGACATGTTCCCATTAGGGCTTTTGCCCCCCCCCCCCCTCCTCCAGGCCCATCATTCGGGGTCCAAGGGCGATTAATTGCCCCTTAGCTCAGTTATTTTCCAAAAAAAATTGCTGTGAGTGTTTTGCCTCACTCCCCTCGGAAAATTTCGAAATGGCGAGCCCACTCCTCCCCTAGCAATTTTTGTAAAAATATACATATTTAATGAAGTAAAATATGTAAATAAATACAAACGTGTAAAAAAGGAAATTCTGAAAATGGGAATAATATTAACTCTTTTGTATGTAATTAAATTACCAGTATGTTACAAAAATACCGGCAATATTTTTGAGAACTTACTCTCTGCTGAAAAAATACTACGATATAAATATTGCCCTTCTGCGAAATTAAAAAAAAAAAAAAAACATAATATTTTCAGACTAAAAGTACGCCCCTCCCCCTTTTAAGAAGATTTCTTTTGTTATTATCTCTTAACTTGCAGAATAATTTCTGGAATATTTGCCCATGTTCAAATAACAAAGCAGTTGAACTTGGAAGAATTTCAGAGAGTTTGAGAGGTGAGAACGCATGCAATCTCCTGTTGAACTGAGATTGAAAAATTAAAAAGAAAAAAGAAAGCAAAATTTTTTCTAAAGATGTTTAGCAAAAATAGGTGTGTGATGTTGCCCTCTGGTGGACATAGGAGGATTGAAAAAGGAAGTCTTCGATTTTTATGAGAAAGCAAAGTTCATGCTAAAGTTTCACACCAAACAAAATTTGTTGGTGCCAAGTAGAAACATTTTAATTAATCATACATTACACAATATTTTATTAAATATTCTACTCTTCTAGGTTTGTGTGAATGTTTGTTTGTTTCAATGCGCAATTTTGTGATGTAACCCTCTGAAATATACAAATAAAATTTTAAATAGATAAAAGAAATTTAAACCTTTAAAATTGGGCGCGACCCAATTACGCTTCCGTTAGTAAGGCCACGTTATCGCAACTAGAATTAATTTGGGTTGGGGGAGGGAGGGGGGGCGGCGGCTTTGACTCTTCTTTTATCTGTGTGAATCACCGTACAGTGACTGCAGCTTCAACGTGATTCACTGCAGCAACCAGGGCCGCCGCTACCAGCGATGGGGCCCGGTACCAATTTTAATGCCGGGCCCCCCATGCACACCCCAATTGCATATTTTCATGCCATCGTTTCAGAACATTTGCAATTGTAAAAAAAAAGGAGAAAAAAAGTTTCGGAAAACCTTTTTTTTAGTTACGAAAGTGTACATCTGATTTTATTTTTACGTTTTTTGTATCGCCAGATGATTCTAAAAAGCGGTACATTTACCTTTGCGCAAGCGTGTTTCATTCATTAGTGTTTGTACTAGCAATTGTTTCATATTGAGAATGGGCAATGGAAAGCAAGATTTTTTTTTTTGATGAAATTATTGACACTATTACTGGAAAAACATGTTCATAACCTTACGGGCCCCCCAAAGCTCTGGGCCCGGGTACTAGAGGTCCAGTATTCCCCCCCAAACGGCGGCCCTGGCAGCAACACGTTTGTTCCAAACATTTTGGTTCAAGAAAGCGTCTAATTCAGCAAAACCGGATTTTATTCTAGTTTTGACGATTTGATTCATAAAAGCGGTTAAATCAATTAACCGGCGCTTTCTGTTTTTAGATTGACAATTTGTATTAGAATCGCGCAGATACGTAACTAGGCAATTTTTGAACAGGGGCAAGACTTAGCTTTGACGCCCCTCCCCCCTAATTAAAATAAAATATTTCAAAAAAATGAAACGCCAACGTCTGGACCGTCATATAAGGGTATATTACAACGTATATTAGACAGAAAAATCGTGTAAAAAAAGAGAGTTCTATCTTTATTCAGTTTATCTCAAGTTTTTCAGTAATTTTTATTTTGAAATTAAGAAAAAGAAAAAAAAGAAATGCTTCCGATTGTTAAAAAAAAAAAAATCATAAATCAACTAAATATTAAATGAGTAACTGTTTTCCTTTTCATATTGAATATTATATTTAATACGTTTGAAAACTACTTGAAATGAAAGAAATTTTAAAAGCCTTAAATATTTTGTAAATCAAAAATACTTTCATGAATTTAATTTTAAAAAATTCTTAAGTAAAAAAATCTAAATTTTATATTTAAACTATCCAATATTCAGCATTAAAAGAAGTATACAGTGAAATTTTAAGAAACTTAGAAATCCTAAACTTTACTGTGTAAGAAAAGGAACGAGAGCATTTTTTTTTTTAAATGTGAATTATTGAATAAATGTTTATAAATTAGCATTTGTTTATTAAATAATTTACGAAACATCACATATTGTGGCTGAAAAAATTCTGTACAATTTATTTATTTAAAACCAGAATTTAAATTTGAAAATTAGTACCTTTTATTAACGCGATAATTTCCAGGAACAAAAAAAATTCCCTCTTAAAAAATTTCCCACGCCTTTTTAACCGACTTCGAAAAAGGAGGAGGTTCTCAATTCAAAGCGTATACTTTTTTTTTTGTTTGTTCGCACATAACATCTGATCTACTGAACCGATTTGGACAATTTTTTTTTAATCGATAGGAGATGGTGTGACTTAGGTACCATGTACTCATATGACGATATTTGTTCACTAGAAAAAAAGTTATGATCGAAAAACTTACATTTCATGTCATTTCAAACAATATCTGCTATCGTAAATCCTTACTTCAATGAGCGACCCGATGGTCAAGTGGTTATGGTCGTCAGGTTGAAGTTCCTGATGGAATGAGATCGAGTCCAGGTCTGCAAGGATTTTTTCGAATAGCTGCATGTTTTTTTTTTTTTTTTTAAATGATTTTAATGATTGTAATGTCCTTATGCAGGTACATCCTCCCATGGGAATGTGTCCCATATTTTTTTATGGTACAAAATGACAGTTTTGGTCGGATCTTTGTTAAAATTGGCAATGGGGTCCTTCGATGCTGTAGAATTTTCTTATGGACGTTTGCGCCATTTTGGGGGGCTTTGAATCGATTGTGGCAATAAATGGTTTTTGATTTGCGGCACCTATATTATTTTTTCAAAAATTATATACACAATCAATTATATTATGTTAATTTTTGTACCTTTATAAAATTCTGTATTTTATACCTTGCATTTACGTCAAATTCAAGGTAAAATTAAAAGTCAAAAATTCTGAAGATGATAAATATATGTTAAAAATTAAAGTAACTATTTTTTGTGATTTTCATATTGGTTGTGACTAAAAAACATCATTACAAACAAATAAAATGTATCAAACACCATGAGTGTTGAGTTATTGGGAAAAATCTGCTGTGTAATGTTTTTTGCACTGCGAGGGGGGGGGGGGGGTATGAACGATCATTAAAGTGACACACATTTTTTAAAAATAAGATTTTGATTTGTGGTGTTTGAAAAAAGCTAAAGAGTCCACTTTAGTTGAAAATTATTTTCCATGAAAAGCAAAAACTTGCACCAATTTTCCAAGTCTTACTCTAACTCCTTCTCCCACAATTCAAATTACTTACTTTTACTTTCAATTTTTAACCGACTTCAAAAAAGAAGGAGGTTCTCAATTCAAAGCGTATGTTTTTTTGTCTGTTTGTTCGCACATAACATCTGATCTACTGAACCGATTTGGACGATTTTTTTTAAATCGATAGGAGATGGTTAACTTAGGTACCATGTATTCATATGACGATATTTGTTCACTAGAAAAAAGTTATGATCGAAAAACTAAAATTTCATGTTATTTAAAAACAATATGTGCTATCGTAAATCCTTACTTCAATGAGCGACCCGATGGTCAAGTGGTTAAAAGTGTCGGTTTGAAGTTCCTGATAGAATGAGATCGAGTCCAGGTCTGCAAGTTTTTTGAACAGCTGCATGGTTTTTTAACTATATTTTGATTATTTTAAGTGCATTTACACTAAAAAGAATGAAATAAAATATTTTTGGAAAAAAAAATAGAACCGACTTCAGTTGGAAATTGCTCTAAAAAGTAAAAAATAATTTTTTTCTTTGAACACCATCGAAACTACTTTTAAACATAAGTTTTGAAGTCGGCGCAAAAACAATGTATAGAATCATACGCAACTACAATTCAACTATAAATATAAATTTTAATGGATTCATTTCATTGGTTACCACACATTCGTGTAATGGTACAAATATTCTGCTTTTAATTTTCAATGGTTTCTTTGAAAAAATGTTGGCAAAATATGGTTAAATATCATTTTACCTATCGTTTTTGCGCCGACTTCAAAACTTATGTTTAAAAGTAGTTTCGATGGTGTTCAAAGAAAAAAATTATTTTTTACTTTTTAGAGCAATTTCCAACTGAAGTCGGTTCTATTTTTTTTTCCCAAAAATATTTTATCCACATTAAAGACATTTCTTGAACTTTCTGCCTGTGCTTGCATTGAGCTTTTTTTTTTAGGGAGAGCTGGCTTTTATTTATTTATTTCCTTTTTTTAAATAATGAAACGAAAATTATGCAGTTACTTATCCAGTTCAGCGCCCCTAAAATCTGGCGCCCGGGGCACGAGCCCCGTCTGCCCCCCTCTAGTTACGTCCCTGGAATCGATGCATGTGGCAGTGGCGCGTAAAGATTTTGCCCCCCCCCCTCCTCCGCCCCCGGGATATGTTAGTGCACCCTATCTTATACCACACCAAATTTAAAATCACAATACGGAACGAAAGCACTATGGAGAAGAAATATTCGGGTATTTTTATAATCAAAAATTGTATTTTAATTTATGATAAAATTCGTGACATCTGTGGAAGGGTGGAATTAGAAAAGCAAGGATATGAATCAATTTGTGCAAAAAAATAAAAGCAAAATACAGCTTTGAAAAGCACAAATGCGCAAGAATAATGTAGACACGTGTTTCGGCGTTACAAAGAATGTCTTTTTCAATGTAAAAAAATGTGCGTCGTAGATGCAAAGACATCTGACAAAAGCATACTTTTCAATGTTGTATTTTTGCTTTTGTGGAATAGCAAGCTTGAGATTCTTCCTGGAATCTGATTTTCCCTCTTTTTTTGTCATTTTTCACGTTTTCTGCGATTTTTACTTTTTTCCTCTTCCTTTTCGATAGTGTATACATTTTCCAATTCTGCCGAGAGAAAAAAAAAAGATTTGCTGTTGCAATCATGTGTTGAAAACTTCAAAGAGAAAGAAAGGACGAAAAAAAAAAGAAAAAAGAAAAGAAAAAACAAACAAACACGCATTGCGCAGTTGATTTTTAAAACTGTCCGGGACAAACACTAAATATTATAAGCAGGCTCCGAAGGGAGGGAAAGGGTGAGGGGGTCAGTTAATTATACTCGCGCACATATGACGTGAAAAAAAAAAGATTCCATTTGGAAATCGTAGAATCAGTGGAATCCTCTTGCATAATCGTTTTTTCCTGGGCAAATAAAAACAACTTTGAAAAGTTTTCCGCAACTGTCGGACATTTTTACCTCTAGTGAGCCTACTTTGACTTAGATGAGTATTTCCCTCCCCTCCCCATGGAGCCGGGGGGAGAGCGGGCTGGAAGACTTGTTACGAGACAAAAAAAAAAAAAAAAACTTGCGAGATTTCTTTGTACTGTGGGCAAAGATGGCTCCCAAAGCCAAACTTTTTTGTGCTTTACAGCAGGTGTGTTTCAGTTCAATGCTGTTATTTTTTAAATTGAAGATAAGGCTGTAATTTTTTTCTCTTTCATTTGCATGCTGTCACCCCTCCCCAGGGCCGGCGCTACCAGCGATGGGGCCCGGTACCAATTTTAATGCCGGCCCCCCCCCCCCAATTGCATATTTTCATGCCATCGTTTCAGCACATTTGCAATTGTAAAAAAAAAAAAATGGAAAAACTTTTTTTTTTAGTTACGAAAGTGTGCATCTGATTTTATTTTCACGTTTTTTCTGTCGCCAGATGCTTTTAAAAAGCGGTACATTTTCCTTTGCGCAAGCGTGTTTCATTCATTAGTGTTTGTACTAGCAATTGTTTCATATTGAGAATCGGCAATGGAAAGTGAGATTTTTTTTTTTTTTTGATGAAATTATTGACATTATAACTGGAAAAACATGTTCATAACCTTACGGGCCCCCCGAAGCTCCGGGCCCGGGTACTAGAGGTCCAGTATTCCCCCCCAAACGGCGGCCCTGCCCCTCCCCCCACCGATGCAAGATCCTCGAAAACCATGCTTTACTTGAATACAAGAAATACCTTTGTGCGATTGATGTGAAGTTTTAATCCAACGTTTGAACGTTGGATTAAAACTTCACATGCTTTACTTTTTTGTACTATAGAGTAGGTGTGTGTTATTTCATTTTTTTAAAAAGAAAAGTCGCTATTTTCATTTTAATTCGTTTGCATGCCATCTGCCCCTTTTCTAATCGGTGTTTATTGCTTGATTTCCTGCATGTTTATATTTGTTGGATTCTGGCTCGCAAAACGAGCTTCTCTAT
>JAXGGA010020109.1:0-18827 GCA_038373865.1 Uloborus plumipes | reverse complement strand
GAATACGTAAGTATGTTACGTATGTTATAATTTTAGAGAAGCACTTGGCCTCTTGGATTTGAACTTCGAACTTCGAGCACACGAGCTCTGCTCTGTGCAAGCGATTCAATCGCTTCCCTTTGAAACTTCATCATCATCTTCTTGTAAATAACCATTTGTACATAGTGTTTAATTGTAGTGATTAAAAAATGTTAAAAATTGGATGAAGAATTCTTCAATTAAGTTTTGTGTCATCTTTAGAATGAACCACCGACAGCTTAGAACTTAGTTTTGTTAAAAATCAAAAAATCGAACAACCTTCCGTAACAACTTGTGTTTACTTTGTTGCTTTGCACTCGGCTTCTTGATTACATTTGTTTTAAACGATTGCTCTTGCTTTTTGCTGTCAAATATTATGAATCCTACTACAAAAAAACAAACATCAGGCAAAAGACCAAAAAAGAGGAAGTTTTACGGTAACAAATACCGTAAAAGTGTTACGGTGCAAGGTGTTTCTTGCATTGTTGAAAGAGAACAGAATAAAAGTTCAATGGCGAAAAAACTAAATAATTCGTCATCTGATTATAGAAAAATTGAAAGTGAAACCAGCAAAGATTTTCTCGGGTATAGGTTGGTGGACAAATCTATTTTGTTTTCTGCATTCGAGCAAATTTCATGCTGTTCTGAGTGCCATGGAAAATTAAAACTGAAAGAAATTTCATGCTATGGACTTTCTTCTAAAATTGAAATTTGTTGTGTAAACTGCAACAATTCGATGAAATTCAACACCAGCCAAATGATAGGGGAAAAAAAGAACATTCCGGAGATAAATCGACGTGCAGTGTTTGCCATGAGACTTCTTGGGCAAGGTGCCACTGGGCTGTCGAAATTTTGCGCTGCAATGAGCCTGCCTTCTCCAGTAACTCAGAAAGCATATGATGCAATCAACGACAGACTTTTAGAAGCTATCAAACCGTTGTCCATTTCTGCAATGAAAGCTGGTGGGTCTGAACAGAAGATCCTTTCGAGCAACAATGGAGGCAACACAGTCAGCGGAGACGGGACTTGGAAAACGAGGGGTCACAATTAACTCATAGGGGTCTGTACGGTGATTGGCAGCGAAACAGGCAAAGTAATAGACATTGATGTCATGTCATCTTATTGTAAGGCATGCGACTCGTACAAAGGAGTGAAATTTGACCCGAAACATAAGAAATGGCTTTTAGCTCATCAGAGCACTTGCCGAAAGAACCACTCTGGATCAGATGGAAAAATGGAAGTTGATGGTATGCAAAGAATTTTCTTACGTTCAGAAGAGGAGCGTGAAGTGCAATATTTAAATTACATTGGGGATGGTGATTCAAGCACATTTCCCTCAATATCTGCTCTCGCTCCTTATGGTGCAGAAACTACCATTCAGAAAGTAGAATGTGTTGGCCATATACAAAAGCGAATGGGAAGCCGCTTGCATAAATTAAAGAACTCTTACGGAAAAAAGAAGCTTTCTGATGGGAAAACAATTGGGGGGAAAGAAAGGTTGACCGATGATGTAATAAAATCTTTAACGAAATATTATGGCCTTGCCATTATATCTAACTCTAAGAGTGTAAAAGACATGCAAGCAGCCATTTGGGCAGTGTGGACCCATAAGAGCAGCTCAGATGAGAAGCCCATGCACTGGTTTTGCCCGAAGGGTCCTAATTCGTGGTGCAAGTACAACAACGAGGTAGCATAAGGAGAGTCATACAAGCACCAAAAGAATATTCCACAAGCGGTTTCAATGGCAATCAAGCCGATTTTCAAAGACCTTTCCCATCCTTCTCTTTTGAAAAGATGTTTGGGTGGGAAAACTCAAAATGCCAATGAGAGTTTGAATGCTCTCATTTGGAAATTCTGTCCAAAAGTGATTGGTTGTGGCAGAAAGGTAGTTGAAATTGCAGCTTACCTTGCAGCATTCACATATAATAATGGCAATAGTGCATAATTGAACATAATGAAAGAACTCAATCTCAGTATTGAAAAAAAAACTGTTGCATGCTTTGCTGATAACGATAAGCTACGCATTTCGCTTGCGGAGAAGCGAAAGAGCGAACAATCGCTTGAAGCTCGACAGTCGAAAAAACTAAAAAAAGCCTCTCAAAGTAAACAACAGCTCTTGAGAGAAAGAGAAACATATGCACTAGGGGCATTTTAAATATTTAATGTGTGTATTTTTGCATAATACTCATTTTGCTGACATTTTAGTACAAAATTGTTGGTCGGTTTTCCAAAATAAGCTCAAAATTTTGTTTTTTTTTTGTAACAAATATCAGTTTTTATCTGCAGCAATTGAAATTTAATGTTTTGAATCATTGTTTATGCATTTTTTGTCAGCACAGAACAAATCTATTTCAAAAATTCATAAAACTACTTAATTTCATTTTCTTAAGCAAATTTTGTCTTTTTGAAAGTACGTTACTTCCTATTGTATTATGTACATTTCAAATATTTTTTAGGTTGAAAAATATAGAAAAGTTAATATTCTCAAAATGTTTATGCTTGATCTTTTATATTCTCATGAAATTAAATATTTGGAACCTGTTCTATTGCATTTTTGAACCTGAGTTTCAAACTTTTCACTTTAACGCCACTTTTCTGCATTTGTATATTTTTAGCACACCGCGTAAGACGTATCAAAATCTATTTGACGTATCATTTTAAAATTTTGCATATATCATATTAGTGATATGTTCTATACTTTGAACATAAATTTGAAGTTACTGTGTACTTTCAAAAAAAAAATGGCCTTTTTTATCAGTAAGATTATGAATTTATATGGAAAATTAAACTAATTCTTATTTTTTTAGCAAAATATTCTTTTATGTTCCTAAAATTTTATATTCAGTTCAAACATCTCAGTATTATGCTCAATTTAAGACCTTAAAAGTAATAATCTGACCATATTTAGTTTCTGCGTTGTGCGCATAATGTCACACACTTTTTGTGAATAAAAAAAATTGTTGCTATTAAAAATGTCTATAAACTATTTTTTAAATTTTTACATTTTTGTGCAAACTTATATTATCAGTTAGTTTAGATTTGTTAATAACCACATGCAAAGTTTTAACTACTTCTGAAACTTTTGAAATATGATACAGGTATTTTAAAAACTGTGTTTCCATGCATGCGCGTGAAGACTTTAAAGGTCCTAAGACCCCTTAACTAAAACATATTATTGTTTAATTTTGTAGTACTTAAAAACAATATGTTAATACTAAATGCACCACTCAAAGAAATGAAACTAAAACAAAATCTTACTGTCATGATAATTACGCACCTGACTTTTTCTTGCATTTATTTGTTTAACATGTTTTTTATGTTTTGTTTGGTTTCTTAAGATTTTAATTACACTTGTTTATTCCATATTAATTCAGTAAATGGTTAACTAAGGAATGTATTACATCTTGGGTTATTTAACAAATCACTGAAATGATACCAACGTGGCGATAAATCTTCCATTTTCTCTAAGCCCATTTAGAATTATTTTTCTCTGCCCAAGACTCCGAGCAGATACGACGAAATCATAGTGTTAGTAGCTGAAAAACTTGAATCTAGTGGTCATAGACGCAACTTTGATGCCTGAGGATTGAATATTACTAGTGAATGCTATGTAAGTAATATCTACTTCTATTAAAAACTGAGTATCTTTCTTTCTTTCTTTCTTTCTATCTTTCTTTCTAACTATCTATGTCACGCTACTTTCTCCTGAACGCCAACGAACTGAAAGTCGAACCAGGTACCGATAGATAGGTAATTTTTCAAGCTTCGATAGTTTCAATTCATATAATTATACGATTTTAATTAGCGAAGATATTAATTAATAAGTAGTTAAATTTAAAGCGATTAAGCCTAATAAATGATTAAATATGAAATCTATTGTAATAACAATGATAATGAGAATTTTGAATGAAGGGTTAACTAAATCAAACACGAAACTCATAAGCGGGCCACTTACGTAGAATTTTTATCGCTAGCTACTTGTAATATTTTGAAACATTCATTTGTTGAAAAGCCATCTACTTATATTAAAAACTGACTATCTATGTCTGCTTTTTTCTTTTAAGCGAGCTGAACTTACTGAAACTTTCCTTACCATCTTGAAAGCGCGAAGCATCTCAATAATTCGAATGATTTTTTTATATATGAAAAAAGTAAACGCATGAAGCACCTGTTAGCGAGCCGCATTGGCGGGGAGTAGTTTCTTGAAATTTTCCTCACTACTTTCAAGGCACGAAGAGCCCGTGAAACGCCGGGTCACGTGCGTGGTATGTCTTGAAATCTAATGAACATTAAATTATACTAAATAATATAACTTCAGAATGAGGTAAAAGTTAGAGAGGGTGCACGTTATGCATCAACATGCCGCAGGAAGCTAATCTAGCTGCCCTGGCAGCTAGTTTACAGTAATAATATCTGTACCTCAGAACCAGACTAACGAAAGTTCATTTTTGTAACTTTTCAGGAGAAGAGAAAAACTATTGTCGGATGCATGCAAAGGATAGGATTCGCGCTCTTTTAATGCTGCTAAATAAATGTGAAGGAATAGGTTTCATAGAATACCGTTCTCATGGGTCGATGCCGAATAACATTCTACATGCAATTCAATAATAAAGTGAAAACCGCCATTTTTGGACTTACGTCGTTCTGGTTCTGAGGTACAGACATAAGCGGACGTATTGTCAGCTTCAACACTCCCTCCCCCTGAAGTTACATTCTCCAAACTGCACTTCTTCTACCTGGGTCCGCATCCACGTGCTGGGAACTAATTTCCGATTTAGCTGATATACCCTCTTTAAGGTCCTGATAATTTTTTCTACGAATAACGAACGCTTTTTGTAGAAAAAAAATCAATAATAGGTTATTAATAATAGGCTCAATATAGGCTTTAATAACAGATTATACTCAATTATTCAGCTGTTGTCAAAGAGCATTTAATAATTAACAGCACTAGTTAATTACGTATATTTTCTTTAACCTAAGATCAAATTTTCAGTTACATCTATAAATGGTGCCAAGAGTGGATGGTAAAAATTTGATATAAATATCAGCTATAGATCAGGTAGTTACTTATTCTTTTTTTTTTCTTCTTCATATGTTTATGCTCGAGTTGTCAATTACAGTCACCTTACGCTAAAAAAAAATTCTTGTAATGAATTTGAAATGTTATATTTTGAAAAAAAAAAAATATTGTTATTTAGGTATACTATAGTTTATTATTATTATTTTATCATATTAGTAACTTTTCATTACAGTAATTGCCAAACCGTTATCAATAACAACCTATTTTCTACAGAACCATTCTTATTCATGCTCTTACTAGAACTTACATTGCGTTTTAGACTTATGAATAGGCTTTTTCACTTATGTGTCTCTATCACTCATGCTCCTTTTCTGTTATTTCCTTTAGCCGTTCTCCTCCCCCTCCCCCCGCAGGTACGAGTTCACTGTAAGTATTTTTTAATCAATAATGAAAAATAGGCATCGAAAAACATCGAACTCAAAACATCGGTGCTCAAAAAAAAGCATCGACCCTACAACATCGATGGTGAAAACATCGATCCAGGTAGCACAAATAACCTTTAAACGTTTTATAAACGTTTTTAAGTGGTTGCTACAACGTTAATAACCATTTTACAACGTTTAAAAAACGAAGTGTACTACTTGGGGATACTTCAAAAACACTTACGTCGGTGTCACACCACAACTGGACAATAAACGTTTCAATTAAAAACCTTTTTAAGATAAAAAACAATGTAGGAAAATAAACGAATATTTTAACTTCGTTTTCAAACAAAGTTTTTCTTTATGTTGTAATTTTTAGTCAATTGCATTTTTCATTAAACACTGCATTGAACAAGAAAAAAACGGTTACTAAGTAAACAAATTAAAATGAACAGCCTTTTTTAACCCGAAAAAGCTATTCAGATATTTGCTCTTTCAAATTAATTGAAACAATTGCATTGTATCTTGTTCAGATATTAATTTTATTTTGTTTTACATTTATATTATCTCGCCACACTAAAATATTTGGCTACTGATGCACAATAATGCTTAATTGTAATAATTAAGTTAGAATTATTTGGGCATATGCAAACGTTTTTATGTAAATATATATTTCTGAGGGAAAATATAATTATATTGTGAATTTAATGTAAAATTGGGTAAAATAACCTGCTTAAAATATTTTCAAACTGTTCACTCAAAGTAAATACGGGAAAGAACACTTCTTTTTTCAAGTATTAACTCTAATGAGAAGGCTTCAATTTTCTCTTTCCAAATGTTTTTCGGCATTCAAAAGTAAACGACATAAAAATATCTTATTTCTTCCTTAATACCAATCTTTTGTCCAGTAAATAACTTGAGGCTGTTAAATTCTTTCCTTAGCATCTGGAATTTTTTTCATTCTTCATACTCTTCCTTCCCATTGTTTGCTTTCTGAAAAGATCTAATGGTTTTTATTCCAAACCAGTTGTTAGACTTTTGAGCTATAGAGTAAGACATCCAGATACTGAAAATCTCTTCTCCTTTCTTTGATGCGGGTGAAATTTCAGATATCTTTTAATATGGAGAACACATGTTTTAAAGTATTTTTTGAAACTAGAAATACTTTTTGACTATTAACGAAGAAAACTTATATTACGTAAGACATTTCGACCACTTTTACTTAAAGTAATGTCCAAATTATTTTTGAAATAAAATTTAACTTTTAAAAGGTGTTTATTTTTAATTTTTAATGTTGTTGGATGTTTTCATGGTTTTAAATAGGAAAATCAATTAGCTTTTTAAGAATCTAACCACATTTAAAATAATGGCACATTTTCTTCACGGTATCCAGCTTTTTTTGCGGGGGGTTGATGTGCATATGTTACAAATTCCACAAAAATATTCTCTACAGAAACTCATACTGCTGTTTACTTGCTATATTCAATCAGCCTAGCAATAAAAGGACAGTGGGGCCTGTGTGGCCCTTCGCTTAGTTTGTTGCTCAAGAAATCGAAAAATAACTAGCCAAACATTATGAAGCTTTCAGACTTTTCTTAGTATGACCCGATTTGACTGCTATTTAATCTTTTAGTAATTAGCCTCCTACGAGGTGCACTCAAATTCTAAAGTCTCCAATTTTTTTTAGTATGACCCGATTTGACTGCTATTCAATCCTTTAGTAATTAGCCTCCTACGAGGTGCATTCAAGTTCTAAAGTCTCCATTTTTTTTTTAGTATGACCCGATTTGACTGCTATTCAATCCTTTAGTAATCAGCCTCCTACGAGGTGCATTCAAGTTCTAAAGCCTCCAATTTTTTTTCCAACTAACTACTCACCCGAAAACTATCAAACTGGTGTAACTTATCGACGAAATTACCCTGCAGACCTACACATATTTCACAATATCGACGCCGGCGAATTTTTCTTTAGGAGTCTGTTTTCACCACTGGAAAATTGCTGAAGTAATAGAAGAAAACGAAGAATAGAAGAATGTTCGGCCACGAAGAGTGTCTTTCATTGTTGGAAACAACAAAAAGTCACTAGAAGCTAGGTCAGGTGAGCAGGGAGCATATGAACAACGTGTGTCACACCATGCAAATTCAGAAAACGAATGATTGTGCGCTGTTTAAGTGAGGAAAACGAAGTCAAATTAAGTATTTAAAACAGTTTGCATTCTAGACGCTGCTTCTGCAACTATATCTGTCTTACTGTGCTGCCAGCTCTTTGACGTATTGAGAACGAACGCAAACGTGTTAAGAAAAAAGTCTCGAAGCGTATCGAGACGTCTTCGAACATCTCAAGAAAACAAACCAGTTTCCTTAGAACTTCAATGCACCTCGTATAAGGGAAAGTATTAAAACTCACACTTAAAAAGACGGGAGGGGCTACAGTGTCCCCTGGGGTATTTTTGAGTAAAAGTAGTGAAAATGTCCCTTCCTCCTACTTACTGTAACATAAAAAAGTGCTATGCATTCTAACTTTTCCTTTATTTTTCTAATCCTGCTGTCGGATGGAATTCCGAAAGCGAAGTATTGCCGACTGCCCACTAGCTAGACTGTAGAAATCGTTTTTCGAAAGAGAAAGAAACGTTAAAAGGCATTTTAACTTGTAGAGATACACTAAAAAATGAATGTTGTTTTTCCAGTAGAATACTGGCAGCCGAGGTTTCAATTTAAAACTGTAAAACGCACAGTAATAAACTGTAAAACTAGCAATTTTACAGTTTCTTAATGTAAAGTTAAAAATTTTAGTTTCTTGTCGTGAAATGTAGTTGTATTATGTTATAAAAACAATAGAATAATACTGGCAGCAGAGGTTCCAGTTTAAAACTAAAATGCACAGTAATAAACTGTAAAATTAGCAATTTTACAGTTTATTATTGTAAAATCAGCAATTTTACTGTGTATTACTGTAAAGTTAGTAATTTTACAGTTTATTATTGTAACGGTAGCAATTTTTACAGTTTATTACTATAAATTTAGCTGTTATATACTGTAAAAACAGCATTCATTTTTTAGTGTAATAATACAGAAATTATAACATGTTATGTTAGTATTTTTTCATTAGAGAACACGCTTGCGACATATAGACTAAATTAGGAGGGAGTTTGTTAAAAATTTTTCGGGCCCCTTCAATCTTTCTAGGTATACGGTAATTTCAATCTTTCTAGTGCTATATTTGGAGTGTTTCCTTGATTTTAAAAGTATTTTTTTTTCTTAAGCAGCATGCTTCAAAAAACAAAGGATTCAACCATTTCTTAAATAATTTCACAGCGTCATATATTTTTAGAAATTATTTTAATCGTCAATCTGATTCAATTTCATTTTTTACGCTTCTGGACATAACGTCACAGTTGCTGACCATCTTTGAAAGTTTTCTAGCGCCACGTCATTTTTTTTTTTTTTTTTTTTTCAGTTTTAATGGTAACGACGCAAAAATGCCTTTAAAAAAATCCTTTAAGAAAAAGGGCACAGGGAAGGACAGCATTATTTTTTATATATTTGTTACGACTGAAGGTTCTGAGAAACGGATACCTCACAGGACCACGACAATCTATTGAGTTCAGTGCACTGTAAAAAATGAATGTTGTTTTTACAGTGTAATACAGCTAATTTTTTGGTAATAAACTTTAAAAATTGCTAATTTTACAGTAATAAACTGTAAAATTGCTAATTTTAGTTTATTACCGTGCATTTTACGGTTTTAAACTTGAACTTCAGCTGCCAGTTTTATACTGTTGTTACTCTTAAGGGATAGACCAGGTCTGGTCATTGACTTTTTGAAGGTGAAAGATTTGTGGGACTTGATCTAGTTCTGCTAGACCCCGGGGATTTGAAAGAAGAAGAAGATACTGTTGTTTTTACAGTATAAAACAGCTAAATTTTGCGGCAATGAACTGTAAAATTTCTAACTTTACAGTAAGAAACTAAAATTGCTAGTTTTTCAGTTTATTGCTGTGCATTTTACTGTTTTGAATTGGAGCCTCGGCTTCCAGTATTATACCGTAAAAACAGCAGTTCATTTTTTGCAGCGAGGTTCCATAATTTGAACTGTTGCAGTGCTTTCTATACTAGACAGCAACTTAAGTTGACACTCAACGTTACTACGGGCGGAGCCAATAAGAGCTCACAAGCAGTCAGCGATCTCATCTAATTAGCGCTAGTTGGCTGTGACGTTTATCTAGCTCGTTTTTCATAGGCTAACGTCACGCCGATGTCAATATATTGCTTATTTAACAGCACTTATCATCAGTGTTACAATAATTAATTTTGAAAAATGAATTTTTCTCTTCTTTTTTTTAATTTAAAAATTACATAACAGAATACATAGGACAATTTCAAATACCTTATTCGGAATAAATCCAAAATGCTTTGAAAAGAGAAAAGAGCTCTTTGTCAAAGAGAAAAGCCCTGCTAACACTTGTTTGAAAAACAGACATCGTAATGGTACTACTGTCTTGTTTCTCTTCTGATGGCATCTCTTCTTGCGTCATAATTCCAACCCTTTTCTAACATTGGGACTGCTCCAATAGTACAAAGTGTGGTGTGAGGCTGTCTCCTCTGGGTACTAGTAGGAATTTTCAAAAAGAGCGAAAACAATAATTAACTAAGCAAACAGAAGAATTCTCAAAAAATAATTATGTGAAAGAATACCGGTAGCATAAAGTGGACTAAAATAACAAATGAATTCCGACTTATAAAGGTTTATGCAAATACGTATCAAGTTAGAGAATTTGCAGTCATTAAAATTAACATTGGACCAACCGTTGGAAAATAACTGTCGAATATCCACGTGTCGATTTACCAAAGTTCCACTATATATATATATACTAGCGGTACCCGCACGGCTTTGCCCGTGGTATAAAATTAAAATTTCATTTGTAAAATAATTGATATAGCAGAAAAAATGCTCTATTTTAGTTGCAATTCAACTATAATTCCTTCAAAGTATGATATAAAAATCCGGTATGAACCCCACGCTACTTAATTTTACGTGTAAATTTCTTAGTAGATGCCTTAAGTGCTAAAATAGTGCTTGGAGTGAGCAAAATAACAGTTCAAATATTTATATCCCTAGTTTGTCACGAAACAATGCAAAAAAAAAGTTTTACAATGATTAATCTCCTAAATATCGCCGATTTTAACATCATTCAGTGAATTTTTCGCAAAATATCGCCAATAGCGCCAAATTGAGTCCAAATAAAAAAAGAAACAATTTTTTTCGCCAACTTGGCGATATGTCGCCAAATTGGCGGCAACTACTTGACAACCAAAAGCTTGGCGATATATTGTCAAGTGGTCGGGCCAATTCATATCACTTTTGTCTGCATTGAAATAAACACTGATTTACACCATAAAAGGGGTAAAACACCCCCTTGGAACATTCGAATGCAACCCCAAGGGGAGATGCACAAAAATAAGCCAAAAGAGAAGATAAGAACAATTTTGTTGCTCACAGAAACCAACAGAAATCTTACAAAGTTAAAAAGAAGAAGAAAGTTTTATTTCCTTACTTTAAAAACAAAACAAACGATGCAATAACGCAATTGATACGATATTTGGTTAATTTGTGCTTTAGGTACCCTTTTCTCGCTAAATGGGCGATAGGCGCGCCAAGCGTGGTAACCCTGGCTATTTTGCGTAGTTTTTCTCGGAGCATTCACTTCCGCGAGACACGCAAAACGCGCCAAGTAAGGTCCCAAAGCATTTTCACCCGGAAAAGACAGGGTTGCCAGAGAATTGAAACAAAAAAATACTACGCCTGTGGTGATTTTAAAATAAGGGTTTTTCACCCAGGTGAAAAAACACTGTGGAGATTTTAATAAAAGAGGTTTTTACCCAGGGTGGTTAATCACTGTGGAGATTCTAATAAATATGATGGAGATGGATGTAGAGCATATGATTGACTCATGAAATGTATTCTGCCGAAATCAGATAAACATGGAATTACGCAGAGAATAAAATGCAGGGAAGAGAAATCGAAAAACTTATCTGTCACAGGTTGGTTTCGATGAGACGCTGGTTCTGGATGTTGGGTTACGATCTTCTCGACGGATGTTTTCACCATCTTCCCGTATCGTGCGCCGCTAAAACCGTGAGAAACTAAGACAGAATTTTATACGCTACTAGCAAGACATGTAAATAAACATCCTAGGCGGGACTTTCCCGCCCGAAACCTCGCCGTATCTAAGTAGTGGTAGCTATTGATATACCCAGGTTCTTCTTGGAGGCCTGAATGCATGGCAGGAGTCAGTAAAATGAACCGAATGAGACGCGGACGAATTCTTATAAACACAAGAAGTCTTGATTTATTCATAAACTAGAAAGGCATTTTGATGAAGATATTTTGATGAATAGAAAGGCATTTGATGAATAGATACGCCATACAGGTTTTAACAAGCTAAGCACTCCATGCCACTCGACCATTAAAGAAATCGTTGGCCCATAGCCATCATTGGTAAAGACTTATTGGTCCGGATATTAACAAACTTAACTTTAGAACAAGCAGATCATACAAATTATTCTAAAATAGGAGCATGAAAAAAAATGAACTGGACTTAGCCTATGGAGGAACAGGCGGATTCTTCGTGATTCTCGCAGGACCCCATCTCGGCGCTCCCCGGCCATACGCCTCGAAGAAGAGAAAAGTGCCTCCTGCACGCTGTCCGCTGTCCGCAACCTCTCTCCACTAACCAACGTGCGCTCCCTCGCCTTCCAAAAAAAAAAAAGGCCCCGTAGCCACACGGGCGGCGTTGCCAAACCATAATCGCAAGGAAAAAAAACCCAGCGGAGAGAAAAACAAGTCCTTCCACAGAACGAGTGTCAACGCAGCCACGCGCGCTGGCCTATAGCGAGGTGCTTTCAGCCGGCTCCTTAAGTGCTCGCCTGACCTTGACCGAGTTTTGCTCAGCATGAGCGGAGAAGGGGAACGCAGACGACTCGTTCGAAGGATGGAAATTCTCAAAGAGACAGAACAAAACGTGGCGACTGCAAAGTCACCACAACGCCTCCTCTAAAAAAAATATTACAAAATACTACTGTTTCCAAACGTTGCCAAAATCAATGTTGCTGAACTGCGAAATCTATGAAAATGAAAAAAAAAAAAAAATCCGCCAAATCTTTTAAGTCATTAGTATATTGGAAACAGGGTTGCCGGAAAAATACTACGCTCCTTATTTGGGCCGAAAAAATATTACCGTAGTATCAAAAATACTACGTCTCGCGACGCTGGAAAAAGAACGAAACAAAAATAGGTGTGAACACGTAACCATGGTAACAACATGAAAAGTTGATTTCCGTTGATAAAATAATTCATTTCATCTCTCTTTTCAAACAAATTTTATTATCGAGCTGAACCATTTTAGAATCGTTTGGCTTGCTTTACTGAAGGTAAGCCTTGAATTCTGGGATTCTTAAAACAATTGTTACAGCTCTCCTGATGATCGCAGAAACTTCGAAAAAATGTCATTTTGTGCAGAAAATTTCAAGCTTTCAAATGACATAAGACTTGAAAATGTGTAAGAAATATTTCTTCCCTATTTTATCGAATTTCCGCTAAGAATTCGAATAGAAAAAGAACGAAATGGAATTTTCAAAAAATCGCTTCGAGGTGCAAAACTACATGATACAAACTAATTTTGTGCCAAGTGGCATGAAAATCGACCGAACGGTTTTGGCACTACGCGCGTAACAGACAGAAAGAAAGACAGACAGAAAGATATATATACCAGTGTAAAACGACTTTAGAATCATTTTCATAAAATATTGATAAAACTTTAAATATATATTTTTCCTTCTCACGTAAGAATTTTAATGCGAAGAATCTTTGTAAAGGGTATTCTTTTCTTCTAATTGTAAATTCATTCTTCATCACATCTTTTGAATTATCCATCTTTGAATCAACTGCTTTAATCACTAAAAATGTACATTATATGAAATTTAATCAGGCTTAGTAGTTCACAGCAGTTGAATAACTACATCGCTGTAGAATTTATAATTCGTTTCATTGAATAATTCATTAAAATTCCGTTTTCCCTAATTTATCAAGAGTTATAGGGACGTTAATTTGGAGTTGTGCTGAAATATTTCAACCTTGTTTTTATTATTTGATATATATTAGACTCAAGACATGCTTATTTGTTTTTGTTTTGTTTTATTATTAAATTAATCAGATGCTTGAATTCTTATTGTTTAAAAAAAAATACATCGCTTTCTGGTCATGATGCCTTTAAAGAGTTATTTGCATTTCTTTTTTTGAGACAGAGTGAAAAAAGGAGTGAGCACATTGCAGTTATTGTTTACATTTTTGAGTAAAATAGTTTATTTTATTTAAATTGCTATTTATTCTTTTTATCAATGTAATAAACATGAATATACTTTTTTAATTCTAAGGCTCTGCCGCTATTTAAAAACTATTTTGCGAAATAGCATTTTTATAATGTCAATTTATTTGTCAACACCCATTGTATACTTAAATGCGAAAAAATTCAAAAGTATTAAGTTTTTATAAAACATTAATTTTAAAACTGAGTTTGGTATGTTTTATTTAAAATAAAAATCAAAAGATAAAATAAATAAATAAGATAACATCTTTCATTAAATGTAGTAAATCTTTTGTTGTAATCCTTTCGAAAGAAAGAGAAAAAATAGTTGCGTAACTTTGTAAGGGGCGATGCAAGAACTTATTATTAGTTTATCCATGGTACATTTGATGTTCCACTATATTTATTTCTTTATCTGTTATTGTCTTTTTCTATTGGTGCCACAAGTAACGTCATTAATGTGTTTGTTTTTCATTTGAGACGTTTTTAAGTTGAGGAATATTTTTTCTTTACATTTATGTATTTAACCATATAAATGATTGCCAAAAATATTAGGGGTAGTTCACCTAGTTTGGACCACTGCCTGAATAGGACCTTTACTTTCAAAGGAAAATAATTATGAAATTAAGAAGTAATGAGCTCTTTACAGTTTTCTGCAAAATTTCATCCTTAATTTAAAGATACCTGAAAGAAATCTACTGAAATGATCAATTATTCAAATTTCAAAATTGCGACGACCCTATAATTGGATCACTTTTGCTTAGACAGCCCTATACCATCGTGTTCGTAAAATTTTAATCTATATTTTTATAAAAAACTTATTATGGATCTCGATATGTGTGACGGTAAAACTGAATCGAATCCCACACTATTAAGGGGATTTTGAGAACTTAAGTTTCAAAATATCAAAATTTTAACTTGAATGGTTGAATTGCTTTCAGTAGGAGTGGTATCCTCCCTCATCATTAATTGCAATTTTGACTCTTACCGATTCTTATAATGTCCCCTTTCCCTGGAGCTAAAGATCTGGAAGAAACACTAATACGATAGTTAACTAACATTAAGATTTATGCTGATCATTCCTCCTTTTTAACATTTTTATTATTGCTCTTAAGCTGTAAAAATTGGTATTAGTGCAGTGCCCTAATTGAAAGGAATGTTTTGATTGCATTTAGAGGAAAATGCTTACCATTTATGAATCTTTTGATTAATATTTACCTTAAAATCGCTTAGAAATGAGACCATTAAGATGCTTTTTTGTTCAGAATTTCAAATGTATTATTCTTTGAGTTGCAGCTTCAAAGCTTTTATAGTCAGTAGTTCTGTTATGCTGAAGAAGTTTTTTCTACTCAAAATATGCATTGTGATATGAATAGAATTTTAAACTACGTAGGCCTGTTATTATTTAAAATAACGCATTTCGCATGCTTCTATTTTGCTCCTTGAGCGTCTAGACATCTAAACTCTAGGGAAGAGAATATTAAATATTTACATATAAAGTACCGTTTTATTTACAGAAATAAAATTTATAAAGGGCAGAGTGCTTTCAATTCTGAGTTCAAGATAGTTTTGAAAAGACAGGAATGAAGTTGACATTTGTGAGAAAAATAAATCCGCATTTTCTTAAGTTTAAACATAGTAATTAAGACATTGATGAAAGTGAAAAAGCAACGTAAATACAGCACAAATGATCACGATTATACGCAAGGCTACTTCCCAGGCTACAATAGAGACTTTTCATCAGTGCAAAAAGTTCAGCGTACAAGTTGCCGTAAGAGAACACTCAGTTCTCTTCCGTCTTTTTGCACTAAAGAAGAGGCTCTATTGAAGACTTGAATCAGCTAGTTGCTCATAGCTGTGCTTTATTTACGTTCATTTTTAATTTTCTTCGTATTTTAGCCCAAGGTTAGTTTGATAATTTTTTATCATTTGCTTGATTCATCACTTGAAATTTTTGTTTTATGATCAGGAAGAACAGCTCATATTTTTACCAGACTAATTTCTCTGAGTTTAGACTAATTTCGCTAAGTTCTTCGTTTTAACTTAATTGTTATAAGATTTGGTATGTAAATTTTACATAGGGATGACATCCTATTAACTTGAAGCCTTAAGTAGATGCAATCTAACCTATGGCATATGGGACGCATGCGGCTTAGCTATTAAGTTTTGTAAGCCTTAGCCTTTTCTTACAAGAAACATATCCTGCTTTAACGTGTGGAAAAAGCGAGATTTGAAGATTTTAAAAAGGCTACGTAAATTTTATGTTTAAAAACTTTCTCTTTGGTTACATTTTTCCTTCTGATGGCCAAGAATAATGAAAGATAGAAGTAGTTTCTGTCCCTCAGATCCAGACTAGCGCAAGTCTAAAATTGCATTTTTAGGTTATTACTGCATTGTATGTGAAATCTTATTCTGATAGGAGCCATATCAATGTAATTCTATTTGGGCGATTATCTGTAAACTCGTCATTTTTCACACGAAATCTGTCCGGACATGGTTTTTTGAAATGTTCGTATAATTATAATACTATTGCTCAGAAAATGAATCTATTACTTTGGTTTGAAAGAGGGTCAATTGAAGTTTGTGTTTTTCTGATAAATCATGATAGGGGGTAAGTCCCCTGCCTAGTATAACTAGGCAGGAAACTGTGCCAATGGACTGCGTATTTGCACTTTGTTGCGTAATATCTGCAAAACTATTGGAACATAATTAGTTACGAGACTACCTATAAATTTAGGCACAAATCGTGGACATAATAACTAATATGTTTCATAATTAAACTAATTGACATTAATAAAATCACTTCCCAGAGGACTGTTTTCGCAACGACCCTGATGCATACTTTCATCACAAATGTGGCTCTCAAACTAAACAAAGTATCGTTTCAACACCGTTCTCAGCAATTTCAGCAAATTCACACTGATTACTTCAAACTTCATGACAAAAAACATTTGCAAGAGTAACAGATTTTTTCTATTGGAGCTTTGAATTTGTGGCAGGGGACTGTTTGAAAAATCTCCGGACAGAATTTACATGACAATTTTAAGTTTTAGAAAGACGTAATTAGACCTTATTTCATAAAAAGGATGTAGTTGCATTATTCTATTTTTAAATATCAATTGCCAAATTTATGTGGAGTTAATAGGATTTTCGAAAGATTGCTTTTAAGAGCCGTTTTTTTTAAGAATCAGGCAGTCAAAAAACTTGACATTTTTCATTTTGCTGAAAATTTCAGAATATGATCTTTATTTAAAATTAATAAACAAGTGTTTTTTTTTTTATTTTTTTCAAAAATTTTTTTTCTTTCCGTTTTGGGAGGTCAAAGTTGGACTTAGCTCTTTTTTTCAATAAAAACATGTCAACTTAGATGAGAAAATAGTTTTTGTTTTAGGAGTGAACCGTGGAACTGACAATTATTTTGCGTTCTACTATATCCCCACTAACTGTAAGTACATAAATATTTGTCGACGACTCTTGGCACAAAGGTCAGAGGTCACGCAAAATTGTACGAAAAATAGTTTTTTTAAGCAACTTTGACCGACCAAATCTTTTTGTGGAAACGGTGCACCGCGGTACTGTATATATCAGTAAATACCCACCACAGAGTAGTATCCAAAAACATAAAGATATGTTTGGTTGATAATTTGCCCATCGAAATATTTTACTCTGAAGTTGCAGAAATCGCAAAATCATGTGACTTTGAGGGTCATTATCTCCTTGCACCATGAGTGACCAGATACAAAACTAGTTGGAGTAGAAGCCTTTCTTGTCCCAGAAACACAATCCGTTAACAAACCTATGGCTACTCTTTCAGTTTTTGCATAATTCGGCTCTAAACTTTGAAAAATGAGTGTTTTTCGGCGTTAAGAAAAAAGGCCAATTACCTGTTTTAAAAAAGGTACTATTGCTATTATTTGTAGCATTATTATATCCCAACTTACTAACTAGCTGAAATGGCATCTAAAGATGGTTATACAGTTGAAACCAAATTGAAAATGAATTATCGAAAATACTCAGTATACGTCAAAAACCATATTTTTTTATTTGTCCAGGCGACGTTTTTTTTTTGTTACAGCTCTTTATTCCGTTCGGTTCCAACATGGTAAGCAATTTATGTACTTCTTGTCATTCTAGTTGCTGTAAAACTGGAAAGTAATGTATCTTAAGTCTGATATAAAGTATTTTATCTTGTCATATCAAGTTTTTAATGTAAAAGAATATTTTGAAATGGATAATAGACTTAATAATAAAAAAAAACTTACTTGTTCAGCTGAGCCCTCTTGCTCGATGTCATGAATGTCATCAAAAATTTCCAGACCTGCACCGAGGGGCTTTAATGTACCAAGATTTTTAAGAAGTGACATTCGGCTATAGAGGCTTCTGATTTGTGAAAAAGTTAAGTTTTTGATGACATTCCTAACATCGACCAAAAGGGCACAGCTGAACAGAAGTTTTTTTTTTTTTTTTTTTTGTATTATGTTTATTGTCCATTTCAAAATATTCTCTTAGCATTATAAACTTGATGTGGCAGGATATATTGCTTTATATCAAACTTAAGATAAGACTAAGAATTTACATGACAATTTTAAGTTTTAGAAATACGTAATTAGACCTTATATCATGAAAAAATATAGCTGCATTATTCTATTTTTAGATATTAATTGCCAAATTTATGTAGTGTTGATAGGATTTTTGGAATATTACACTGAAGTGTAAGACAATACGATTGGGACATCCAGGGGACTGCGTTTTAATGCTTAGAAGATTTCTAGAAAAAAAAATTTAATTGTTATCGCTCCAAATACAATTGAGTTGCAAAGTACTAATGCTTTACTTGTATTAAGAGGGATAATTACTTTATTACACTTTATCATTTTTTTTCGCCAATTGCGAGTTTACAGAGAATCGCCCATTTTAACAAAGTCCTTCATAATAGTTAACCTGTGTTAAAACAGTGTCAGTCTCAACCTTTGTATGTACCAGGCAAACATTTTTTTTATCTTT
>JAXGGA010020108.1:0-18829 GCA_038373865.1 Uloborus plumipes | reverse complement strand
TTTTTTTTTTTTTTTTTTTTGAGGAAGCATGTGCAAATAATTCGATTGATTCTTTGATGCAGGAAAACTTTTTAGCGAGCCGCTTTAGCGGGGAGTAATTTGTTGGAACTTTCTTTTGAACTTTAAAGGAGAGCCGCCTTGGCGGCGAATAGTTTATTGAAACTTTCTTTGCTATTGTAAAGGCGAGCCACCTTGACGGCGAGTAAACTGTTTAAACTTTCCTCATTACTTTAAAGGCGAGTCGCCTTGGTGGCGAGTAGTTTGTTTAAACTGTCCTCGCTACTTTAAAGGCGAGCCGCCTTGGCGGCGAGTAGGTTATTTAAACTTTCCTCACTACTTCAAAGGCGAGTCGCCTTGGCGGCGAGTAGTTTTCTCAAACTGCCTTCACTACTTTACAGCCCGTGCAACGCCGGGCCACGCTGCTAGTTACTACTATTAAAATCTGTTCGCGTCTGTCCGTCTATCTGTCAGTCTGTATGTCTGTCTATCCGTCTGAAGCTTGAACTCCTCAAAAACCGCTGAGCGTAGAGAATCACACATAGTACCATTCAATTTGAAATTTTCTAAGGAAGAGAATAAGACCAACCGCGTAATTCTACCACGTAAATTAGCTGAGATATTCATTAAAACGTTAATTAAATGTTTTGCACTATTTAAAATTCCAAGACATTTATTTCTTTCCGTTGCCATTTTGAATAAAAACTTTAATTAAATTATTGAACATTTATTTCTTACCGTTGTCATTTTGAATTAGGTAGGGATTCAAGTGAAACAGGCAATCGCAAACTGCAATCGCTACTGGAAATGAATTACGTTAGAACGTTTCTTGATACTGGAAATGAATTACATTAGAACGTTCATCGTGACGTCAGCAAGACGTTTGCCTATGAAAAACGAGCTAGATAAAACGTCACAGCCTACTTGGTGAATAAGAGGAAGTCGCCGACTGCTTGTGAGCTCTTATTGGCTCCGCTCGTAGTGACGTCAGTGCCAAGTTAAGTTGATGATAATGTAATTCACTTCCAGTAGCGATTGAAACTCGAAGCGATCGCAGTGCTGTTTCACTTGAATCCCTGCCTTAAAACGTTAATTAAATTATTGAACTATTTAAAATTCCAAGATATTTTTTTCTTGCCGTTGCCATTTTGAATTAAAACGTTAACTAAATTATTGAACCACTTAAAATTCTAAGACATTATTTCTTACCGTTGCCATTTTGAATAAAAACTTTAATTACATTATTGAACATTTATTTCTTACCGTTGCCATTTTGAATAAAAACGTTAATTAAATTATTGAACTGTTTAAAAAGATTTCAAGACATTTATCTCTTACCGTTGCCATTTTGAAGAAAAACGATAAGTAAATTATTGAACATTTATTTCTTACCGTTGCCATTTTGAATTAAAACGTTAATTAAATTATTAAACCATTTAAAATTCTAAGACATTATTTCTTACCGTTGCCATTTTGAATAAAAACTTTAATTAAATTATTGAACATTTATTTCTTACCGTTGTCATTTTAAATTAAAACGTTAATTAAATTATTGAACTATTTAAAATTCCAAGATATTTTTTTCTTGCCGTTGCCATTTTGAATTAAAACGTTAACTAAATTATTGAACCACTTAAAATTCTAAGGCAGGGATTCAAGTGAAACAGCACTGCGATCGCTTCGAATTGCAATCGCTACTGGAAGTGAATTACATTATCATCAACTTAACTTGGCATGACGTCACTACGGGTGGGGCCAATAAGAGCTCACAAGCACTCAGCGATCTCCTCTTATTCGCCAAGTAGACTGTGACGTTTTATCTAGCTCGTTTTTCATAGGCAAACGTCACGCTGACGTCACGATGTTTTTATCAAGAAATGTTCTAATGTAATTCATTTCCAGTAGCGATTGTAATTTGCGATGGCCTGTTTCACTTGAATTCCTGCCTAAGACATTATTTCTTACTGTTGCCATTTTGAATAAAAACTTTAATTAAATTATTGAACTATTTAAAATTCCAAGACTTTTATTTCTTTCCGTAGCCATTTTAAATTAAAGCGTTAATTAAATTATTGAACTATTTAAAATTCCAAGACATTTATTTTTACCGTTGCCATTTTAAATTAAAACGTTAATTAAATTATTGAACTCTTTAAAATTAAAGAGTGTTATTTCTTTCCATTGTCATTTTGAATACATGTTACAACAAAGTTCTAACAATTGTTTTTATTCTAATTATTAATGACTTATATTTTTTCTCTGGTATACCATTTTGAAAATGTGTTTTTAAATAAAATTACAATTGCTGTTTTTAGAATGGACTTCTTTTGGCTGCGATCCAAATATTAAAAGAACTTTTCGTTTAGAATTTTGCAATTAATTTTACAGGAAGAAAGCGGT
This sequence comes from Uloborus plumipes, assembly GCA_038373865.1. Lineage (NCBI taxonomy): Eukaryota > Metazoa > Arthropoda > Arachnida > Araneae > Uloboridae > Uloborus > Uloborus plumipes. Next base: position 16,432 of record JAXGGA010020108.1, on the reverse strand, counting down.
TTGGAAATAATTATTTTTGGTAAGGAATTTTATTTGTTATTTAGGGAGAATGCTAAGTATGCGCTACTTGACGTCGTCTTTGTTTTTTTTTTTTTTTTTTTTTTTTGAGGAAGCATGTGCAAATAATTCGATTGATTCTTTGATGCAGGAAAACTTTTTAGCGAGCCGCTTTAGCGGGGAGTAATTTGTTGGAACTTTCTTTTGAACTTTAAAGGAGAGCCGCCTTGGCGGCGAATAGTTTATTGAAACTTTCTTTGCTATTGTAAAGGCGAGCCACCTTGACGGCGAGTAAACTGTTTAAACTTTCCTCATTACTTTAAAGGCGAGTCGCCTTGGTGGCGAGTAGTTTGTTTAAACTGTCCTCGCTACTTTAAAGGCGAGCCGCCTTGGCGGCGAGTAGGTTATTTAAACTTTCCTCACTACTTCAAAGGCGAGTCGCCTTGGCGGCGAGTAGTTTTCTCAAACTGCCTTCACTACTTTACAGCCCGTGCAACGCCGGGCCACGCTGCTAGTTACTACTATTAAAATCTGTTCGCGTCTGTCCGTCTATCTGTCAGTCTGTATGTCTGTCTATCCGTCTGAAGCTTGAACTCCTCAAAAACCGCTGAGCGTAGAGAATCACACATAGTACCATTCAATTTGAAATTTTCTAAGGAAGAGAATAAGACCAACCGCGTAATTCTACCACGTAAATTAGCTGAGATATTCATTAAAACGTTAATTAAATGTTTTGCACTATTTAAAATTCCAAGACATTTATTTCTTTCCGTTGCCATTTTGAATAAAAACTTTAATTAAATTATTGAACATTTATTTCTTACCGTTGTCATTTTGAATTAGGTAGGGATTCAAGTGAAACAGGCAATCGCAAACTGCAATCGCTACTGGAAATGAATTACGTTAGAACGTTTCTTGATACTGGAAATGAATTACATTAGAACGTTCATCGTGACGTCAGCAAGACGTTTGCCTATGAAAAACGAGCTAGATAAAACGTCACAGCCTACTTGGTGAATAAGAGGAAGTCGCCGACTGCTTGTGAGCTCTTATTGGCTCCGCTCGTAGTGACGTCAGTGCCAAGTTAAGTTGATGATAATGTAATTCACTTCCAGTAGCGATTGAAATTCGAAGCGATCGCAGTGCTGTTTCACTTGAATCCCTGCCTTAAAACGTTAATTAAATTATTGAACTATTTAAAATTCCAAGATATTTTTTTCTTGCCGTTGCCATTTTGAATTAAAACGTTAACTAAATTATTGAACCACTTAAAATTCTAAGACATTATTTCTTACCGTTGCCATTTTGAATAAAAACTTTAATTACATTATTGAACATTTATTTCTTACCGTTGCCATTTTGAATAAAAACGTTAATTAAATTATTGAACTGTTTAAAAAGATTTCAAGACATTTATCTCTTACCGTTGCCATTTTGAAGAAAAACGATAAGTAAATTATTGAACATTTATTTCTTACCGTTGCCATTTTGAATTAAAACGTTAATTAAATTATTAAACCATTTAAAATTCTAAGACATTATTTCTTACCGTTGCCATTTTGAATAAAAACTTTAATTAAATTATTGAACATTTATTTCTTACCGTTGTCATTTTAAATTAAAACGTTAATTAAATTATTGAACTATTTAAAATTCCAAGATATTTTTTTCTTGCCGTTGCCATTTTGAATTAAAACGTTAACTAAATTATTGAACCACTTAAAATTCTAAGGCAGGGATTCAAGTGAAACAGCACTGCGATCGCTTCGAATTGCAATCGCTACTGGAAGTGAATTACATTATCATCAACTTAACTTGGCATGACGTCACTACGGGTGGGGCCAATAAGAGCTCACAAGCACTCAGCGATCTCCTCTTATTCGCCAAGTAGACTGTGACGTTTTATCTAGCTCGTTTTTCATAGGCAAACGTCACGCTGACGTCACGATGTTTTTATCAAGAAATGTTCTAATGTAATTCATTTCCAGTAGCGATTGTAATTTGCGATGGCCTGTTTCACTTGAATTCCTGCCTAAGACATTATTTCTTACTGTTGCCATTTTGAATAAAAACTTTAATTAAATTATTGAACTATTTAAAATTCCAAGACTTTTATTTCTTTCCGTAGCCATTTTAAATTAAAGCGTTAATTAAATTATTGAACTATTTAAAATTCCAAGACATTTATTTTTACCGTTGCCATTTTAAATTAAAACGTTAATTAAATTATTGAACTCTTTAAAATTAAAGAGTGTTATTTCTTTCCATTGTCATTTTGAATACATGTTACAACAAAGTTCTAACAATTGTTTTTATTCTAATTATTAATGACTTATATTTTTTCTCTGGTATACCATTTTGAAAATGTGTTTTTAAATAAAATTACAATTGCTGTTTTTAGAATGGACTTCTTTTGGCTGCGATCCAAATATTAAAAGAACTTTTCGTTTAGAATTTTGCAATTAATTTTACAGGAAGAAAGCGGTTTGGAAATAATTATTTTTGGTAAGGAATTTTATTTGTTATTTAGGGAGAATGCTAAGTATGCGCTACTTGACGTCGTCTTTGTTTTTTTTTTTTTTTTTTTTTTTTTTTTTGAGGAAGCATGTGCAAATAATTCGATTGATTCTTTGATGCAGGAAAACTTTTTAGCGAGCCGCTTTAGCGGGGAGTAATTTGTTGGAACTTTCTTTTGAACTTTAAAGGAGAGCCGCCTTGGCGGCGAATAGTTTATTGAAACTTTCTTTGCTATTGTAAAGGCGAGCCACCTTGACGGCGAGTAAACTGTTTAAACTTTCCTCATTACTTTAAAGGCGAGTCGCCTTGGTGGCGAGTAGTTTGTTTAAACTGTCCTCGCTACTTTAAAGGCGAGCCGCCTTGGCGGCGAGTAGGTTATTTAAACTTTCCTCACTACTTCAAAGGCGAGTCGCCTTGGCGGCGAGTAGTTTTCTCAAACTGCCTTCACTACTTTACAGCCCGTGCAACGCCGGGCCACGCTGCTAGTTACTACTATTAAAATCTGTTCGCGTCTGTCCGTCTATCTGTCAGTCTGTATGTCTGTCTATCCGTCTGAAGCTTGAACTCCTCAAAAACCGCTGAGCGTAGAGAATCACACATAGTACCATTCAATTTGAAATTTTCTAAGGAAGAGAATAAGACCAACCGCGTAATTCTACCACGTAAATTAGCTGAGATATTCATTAAAACGTTAATTAAATGTTTTGCACTATTTAAAATTCCAAGACATTTATTTCTTTCCGTTGCCATTTTGAATAAAAACTTTAATTAAATTATTGAACATTTATTTCTTACCGTTGTCATTTTGAATTAGGTAGGGATTCAAGTGAAACAGGCAATCGCAAACTGCAATCGCTACTGGAAATGAATTACGTTAGAACGTTTCTTGATACTGGAAATGAATTACATTAGAACGTTCATCGTGACGTCAGCAAGACGTTTGCCTATGAAAAACGAGCTAGATAAAACGTCACAGCCTACTTGGTGAATAAGAGGAAGTCGCCGACTGCTTGTGAGCTCTTATTGGCTCCGCTCGTAGTGACGTCAGTGCCAAGTTAAGTTGATGATAATGTAATTCACTTCCAGTAGCGATTGAAATTCGAAGCGATCGCAGTGCTGTTTCACTTGAATCCCTGCCTTAAAACGTTAATTAAATTATTGAACTATTTAAAATTCCAAGATATTTTTTTCTTGCCGTTGCCATTTTGAATTAAAACGTTAACTAAATTATTGAACCACTTAAAATTCTAAGACATTATTTCTTACCGTTGCCATTTTGAATAAAAACTTTAATTACATTATTGAACATTTATTTCTTACCGTTGCCATTTTGAATAAAAACGTTAATTAAATTATTGAACTGTTTAAAAAGATTTCAAGACATTTATCTCTTACCGTTGCCATTTTGAAGAAAAACGATAAGTAAATTATTGAACATTTATTTCTTACCGTTGCCATTTTGAATTAAAACGTTAATTAAATTATTAAACCATTTAAAATTCTAAGACATTATTTCTTACCGTTGCCATTTTGAATAAAAACTTTAATTAAATTATTGAACATTTATTTCTTACCGTTGTCATTTTAAATTAAAACGTTAATTAAATTATTGAACTATTTAAAATTCCAAGATATTTTTTTCTTGCCGTTGCCATTTTGAATTAAAACGTTAACTAAATTATTGAACCACTTAAAATTCTAAGGCAGGGATTCAAGTGAAACAGCACTGCGATCGCTTCGAATTGCAATCGCTACTGGAAGTGAATTACATTATCATCAACTTAACTTGGCATGACGTCACTACGGGTGGGGCCAATAAGAGCTCACAAGCACTCAGCGATCTCCTCTTATTCGCCAAGTAGATTGTGACGTTTTATCTAGCTCGTTTTTCATAGGCAAACGTCACGCTGACGTCACGATGTTTTTATCAAGAAATGTTCTAATGTAATTCATTTCCAGTAGCGATTGTAATTTGCGATGGCCTGTTTCACTTGAATTCCTGCCTAAGACATTATTTCTTACTGTTGCCATTTTGAATAAAAACTTTAATTAAATTATTGAACATTTATTTCTTACCGTTGCCATTTTGAATAAAAACGTTAATTAAATTATTGAACTGTTTAAAAAGATTCCAAGACATTTATCTCTTACCGTTGCCATTTTGAAGAAAAACGATAAGTAAATTATTGAACATTTATTTCTTACCGTTGCCATTTTGAATTAAAACGTTAATTAAATTATTAAACCATTTAAAATTCTAAGACATTATTTCTTACCGTTGCCATTTTGAATAAAAACTTTAATTAAATTATTGAACATTTATTTCTTACCGTTGTCATTTTAAATTAAAACGTTAATTAAATTATTGAACTATTTAAAATTCCAAGATATTTTTTCTTGCCGTTGCCATTTTGAATTAAAACGTTAACTAAATTATTGAAACACTTAAAATTCTAAGGCAGGGATTCAAGTGAAACAGCACTGCGATCGCTTCGAATTGCAATCGCTACTGGAAGTGAATTACATTATCATCAACTTAACTTGGCATGACGTCACTACGGGTGGGGCCAATAAGAGCTCACAAGCACTCAGCGATCTCCTCTTATTCGCCAAGTAGACTGTGACGTTTTATCTAGCTCGTTTTTCATAGGCAAACGTCACGCTGACGTCACGATGTTTTTATCAAGAAATGTTCTAATGTAATTCCTTTCCAGTAGCGATTGTAATTTGCGATGGCCTGTTTCACTTGAATTCCTGCCTAAGACATTATTTCTTACTGTTGCCATTTTGAATAAAAACTTTAATTAAATTATTGAACATTTATTTCTTACCGTTGCCATTTTGAATAAAAACGTTAATTAAATTATTGAACTGTTTAAAAAGATTCCAAGACATTTATCTCTTACCGTTGCCATTTTGAAGAAAAACGATATCTAAATTATTGAACATTTATTTCTTACCTTTGCCATTTTGAATTAAAACGTTAATTAAATTATTGAACCATTTAAAATTCTAAGACATTATTTCTTACCGTTGCCATTTTGAATAAAAACTTTAATTAAATTATTGAACATTTATTTCTTACCGTTACCATTTTGAATAAAAACGTTAATTAAATTATTGAACTGTTTAAGAAGATTCCAAGACATTTATCTCTTACCGTTGCCATTTTGAAGAAAAACGATAGTTAAATTATTGAACTATTTAAAATTCCAAGATATTTATTTTTTTCCGTTGCGATTTTAAATTAAAACGTTAATTAAATTGAACTTTTTAAAATGAAAGAGTGTTATTTTTTTCCATTGTCATTTTGAATACGTGTTATAATAAAGTTCTAACAACTGTTTTTATTCTAATTATTAATGACATATTTTTTCTCTGGTACCATTTTGAAAATGTGTTTTTAAATAAAATTGCAATTGCTGTTTTTAGAAGGGACTTTTTTTGGCTACGATCCAAATATTAAAACAACTTTTTCGTTTAAAATTTTACAGGGAGAAAGCGGTTTGGAAATAATTGTTTTTGGTGAGGAATTTTATTTTTTAGTTAGGAAGAGTGCTAAGTACGCACTACTAGACATTGTCTTTATTTCTGAGGAAGCATGTGCAAATAATTCGATTGACTTTTTGATGCAGAAAAGCCTTTTAGCGAGCCGCTTTATCAGAGAGTAGTTTGTCGAAACTTTCCTCGCTACTGTAAAGGCGAGCCGCCTTGACGGCGAGTAGGCTGTTTAAGCTTTCCTCGCTACTTTAAAGGCGAGCCGCCCGGCGAGTAGGTTCTTTAAACTTTCCTCACTACTGTAAAGGCGAGCCGCCTTGGCGGCGAGTAGTTTTCTCACACTGCCTTCACTACATTAAAGCCCGTGCAACGCCGGGCCACTCAGCTAGTTACTACTATTAAAATCTGCCTGCGTCTGTGTGTCTGTCCGTCTGAAGCTTAAACTCCTCAAAAACCGCTTTGAGTAGAAAATCAAACGAAATACCATTGGATTCGAAATTTTCTAAGGAAGACAATAAGACCAACCATGTAATTTTACGACGTCAATTAACTAAGATATTAATTAAAACGTTAATTAAATTTCTGAACGATTTAAAAATCCAAGACTTTTATTTCTTTCCGTTGCCATTTTGAATTAAAACTATAATTAAATTTTTCAACTATTTAAAATTCCAAAACTTTTTTTTCTTTCCGTTGCCATTATGAATTAAAACGTTAATTAAAATATTGAGCTATTTAAAATTAAAGAGTGTTATTTTTTTCCGCTGTCATTTTGAATTCGTGTTACAACAAAGTTCTAACAATTGTTTTATTCTAATTAATGACTTATATTTTTTCTCTGGTACCATTTTGAAAATGTGTTTTTAAATAAACTTGCAATTGCTGTTTTTAGATGGGACTTTTTTTAGCAGCGATCCAAATATTAAAACAACTTTTTCGTTTAGAATTTTGCAATTAATTTTACAGGAAGAAAGCGGTTTGTAAATAATTGTTTTGGTAAGGAATTTTATTTGTTATTTAGGGAGAGTGCTAAGTATACGCTACTTGACATTGTCTTTATTTCTGAGGAAGCATGTGCAAATAATTCGATTGACTTTTTAATGCAGGAGAGCTTTTTTTGCGAGCCGCTTTAGCGGGGAGTAGTTTGTTGAAACTTTACTCGCTACGGTAAAGGCGAGCCGCCTTGACGACGAGTAGACTGTTTAAACCTTCCTCATTTCTTTAAAGGCGAGCCGCCTTGGTGGCGAGTAGTTTGTTGAAACTTTCCTTGCTACTTTAAAGGCGAGCCGCCTTGGCGTCGAGTAGGTAGTTTAAACTTTCCTCACTACTTTAAAGGCCAGTCGCCTTGGCGGCGAGTAGTTTTCTCAAACTGCCTTCACTACATTAAAGCCCTTGCAACGCCGGGCCACGCAGTTAGTAAACTTTTAAAATTTGCTAATTTCACAACATAATACAACTTATTTTATAGTAATAAACTGTTAAAATTGCTAATTTTACAGCAATTAACTGTAAAATTGCTAATTTTACAGCAATTAACTGTAAAATTGCTACTTGTGCAGTACTAAACTGTAAAATCGCTAATTTTACAATAATAAACTAAAAATGCTAATTTAACAGTTATATTACCATGGATTTTAGTTTTAAACTGGAACCTCTGCTGCGAGTATTATTCTGTTGCTTTTATAAAATACAGCTAAATTTTACGGCAATAAATTGTGAAATTCCAAACTTTACAGTAAGAAACTGTAAAATTGCTAGTTTTGCTGTTTATTACTGTGCATTTTACAATTTTAAATTGAAACCTCGGCTGCCAGTATTATACTGTAAAAACAACAGCTCATTTTTTGCAGTGTAGGAAAAAATATTTGTTTCAAATATATAATTTTTTAACCTTTTGAATTGCATTTTTATAAATGAAGCGTAGCTGTCTTTTAGAAGAAACTTTAATGTTTCGATAAAATAAATTTAAGCGATGTTCAAGAATGCAATTTTATGTAAAGCATGCATAAAAAAAGAATAGAAGAGAAAAATATGAATATTACCTTTTTACATGCGGGCAAGTAATGGAGCAGGAGCAGCTGCAGCACAACCAGTAAGTTAATATACACAATAATATTACTTTCGTCGAAACACAGATGGGAAAGTTTTCTTACGTTCATAAAGGATAAAAACGCGATGACGTAAACATCTGCTACTGAAGAAATTGCTTACTTCAACTCCTTGCGGGGATAAAAATCAATTGCAAACTGTTTATTAGTTCTTCACCGTGTGAAGCTGCCTTTACTCTATTAAGACTACCGTAGAACAGCGGTTTTCTAACTTTTTATACAGTCGCCTTCTTTTTTTTCAAGGAAATTCTTTCCCCCTCCTCCCAACAATTTTTGTAATAACCCAGCCTCTTACCTCTTTCTTTAAGGATATTGCTTTGTCCTCCCGCCAACAATTTTTGTAATAACCCAATCTCTTAAATGCTATTTTGCACTAATAATTTATTTAATTGGTTCGAAAAAATGTGTCGAATAAAGTAGTTTTTTTTTTGCCCCAAAGCATATTTGTTGATAATTACATTGCAATATTATGAGTATTGATGATTTTACTGCATTTAACAACTACTACAAAACTAAAGAAAAAAAATTGATGCTTTAAAAAAAGGTAAGTAAAACATTAAAGTAATGTTAATACTAGGGACATACCGATAAGCAAGTTGGCGAATTATCAATTACCAATTAATCGGATGTTGACAATAGGCTGATTAATCGCAAGCTAAAAAAATCAGTTGCAGTCATTGTTACATGAATGGCAATTGATAACAGTTAACTGCTTTTGACAGTCAATTTTGAGTAACAAGTTTTGCATCGCTGGTTGAGACAATAAATTAGTTTCTGGTAAAAACAGAAACGTTGAGAAGAGTAACCACAAGTTTTAAGAGAAGAACTGACTTAAGTTGGAAAAAAAATAAGGAGGAAAAATGAACATCAAAAGAAGGAAAACAAAAATCTCTATAATGAATCATGACATACTTTTCCACATTTACTTTTTTAACCAACCGAATGCAGCGTTTAGCATTAAATTTTTCTTTATTTCTTCTCTTTTTTTTAACAAGTTGACCAATAGTAATTTCCAGTTAATTTCTTTGTTTTTTCAGATGCAATAATGGAATAATTTTCAAATTAGTTGTTACGAACTCCGTTCAGATGTTGTATCAAACACGCTTTATCTAATCGGGATATTCATCACATCTCATTTTTACGCTAATATTATTTGTACCAACATAAAGTCATCTACTCTGAATGATATCCATTGCAAGAAGTCCTTGAAAAAGAGCATACGGGATTAAAGTGATTTAGAAATAGAGGCTTAACTTTAAAAGCTTTTCGGTCGGCCCTCCCAGCATTCTGAAGAAAAACATCAATTTAAGCCCCCTTGCTAATAAAGTTTCCAAGAAAAACGGAAAGGAAACAGACTGATGACGCATCTTATATATACAAGAGTTTACTGAACAAAGGGGGGGGGGGGGGCTGAGAGGAAGCTCGATTTTTCCCGTTCTTCTCAAATCAGATAATCCATGGAGATGGAATATGGAAATGAGGTGGAAAATCTTTCATCTCCTTCACCAGCTTTGAGGTTTTCCGATAGTAGGTCTCTTACTCTTCTTCTAAAAGAAAATAGGGGAAGAGAAATTGAATTTTCCTAAGCCTTTTGTTCTGCTTCCCTGGCTTTGGAATTTTATTTATTTATTTTTTTTTCACTCCAGTTGTAGTTTTCTTTACCCTCACAGCGACTCAAAATCTGACGCGTATTTACGGTGTCGAAAACACAAAAGCTCGAGCTTTTGTTGCTGTTTCATGATCATAAAAACACGGCCATGTTGTTTCATTAACCACCATTTTGTTTTGATTAGGGGAGGGTGAGGATGAATGGGACAAATTTCACGTTTTAATTAATATTCGGAAAATTCTACATTTTTCAGCAACTTAACAATTTTTATACAAATATTTCAACTATTTGTTACACATAAATAAATGAATTCAGTCAATTTGCTATCATTTTACATTGCTAAAATATTTTTTATGAGTGCATGTATTCTGTCCCATTCATCCCCTTTATGGGGATGAATGGGACAACATTGGGGATAAATGGGACAAGTGAACAAAATGACTAGAAAAAAAGTTTAATGTTTGGTCTTCTGTTTTTTGCTTTTGGGACACTCCGTGACTGTATTAAGGCCTGTTTCATTACAATTATACACATCTCCTGGTTCAAACTTATATTTGTTTTGTAGCTTTTTAAGTTTCCCAAGAAATGTACTTAAATTATTTTTATTAAAACTACTCGCTCTTAATTGGCTTGTATTTTCAGGCGTGCGGATGGATAATTCTGGGTGTTTGGACAAAAACCCTGAAGCCAATCCTTTCCCGCAATTTTATTTTCCTCCCACCTTAAAGGAACATTTCCCAAGAATTGTGAAAATTCAAAAGCTAGCTTCCTTGTTTGCACAGTTGTGAGACCATAACACATTTGAGATGAAATTTTCAAATATTCACTCAACTGGTTTTCTTCTATGCTTAAAAATATTTTCCTGTTTCCAACATTTGGATTTGGAGCATAGGATTCTAAATCAGCGCGCTACTTAGCTTCTTTCACCTATCTGCCTAAAGTCGACTTGGACATATTAAACGCGTCTGCAACTGTTCTGACAGGCATTCCCTTCAAGACAACAATAGTAACGGCTTCTTTAATCGTTGATGAGGCGCCCCTTATTAGTTCCGTTTTCTTTTTCCAATTCTGTGGCAGCCTACTAAAAGAAGTTAAATTAATTTTTAAAACCATGGTTACAAAATGTTGGTAGCTATTTTTATTTATAGGTATTTTAAAACAAAAGGATTGACTGCAATTAAAGCTGTTACCTATTCTTAGTTAAAAATTTATGATGTGAATATAAAATAAATTGCCATGATCAGATTTCAACAGGCTTAAATAACAATGTAGTTAAGTAGTTTCAACATTTTGTCAATGTAGTTTAAGAGTTATAATTACTTATATACCAAATTTTAGTTCATAAAAAATAAGAAACTATTTAATGTGTTGAACATTGTAAGTTTCTGATGCAAAGGTTTGAAATCAGAAAATGCGGTGATTAATGGAACCGACCCATTCATCCCCATACCCACATGTTTATGTCTATCAAAAAGTAGGCATAGAAAATAAATATGGATTTTCTCCATTTCAGTCTGAAATCATAGTAAAATAAGTATATCTTCAACATGATATAGCATTATTTTCTTTGAGTGCAGTCCTTTTTAATAAACACTGAAGTAATTTTAACAAAAAAACTTACTTTTGGGATGGGAAAATAAGCTTTGTTGTCTTAATTTAAGTTAATTTTAGGTATAAAAAATTCAGTTGTCCCATTCATCCCTGTCCCATTCATCCCCATCCTCCCCTAGAGTTGGTGTAACATTTATTTGCCTCGTTGTATTGCTTTTTCAAATGATAGTTCCAAATGTAATCAGAAAGTATTAACAGGAAATAAAAATCATTGACATAATATAACGTTGGGTAGATGTAAATGAAGTTTTTTTGCGAAATTTCGGAGGCTTAAGACGAGAAATATAATTAATCAGACTAATTGTAATATTTGCTTTTTTTCGAAAAAAAAAAAAAAAAAAAAAAAAGAAAACGCATTGTAGGAGAACATATGGTTCTAGCTCTTGAACTTGAACTGAAATGCGATTGTAAGTAAAATTTTTAGATTTCATTTTTAAATAGCCAAAATTTGCACTGCAGCCCCTTGAACTGCACGGTGACAGCAAGTTGAAAGAATTGATACTCTTTTTTTTTCGAAATGCGCTGTTTTAAAGAGTTTCTTTTTGCAGACCAAGTGCGATGGCACCCAACTTTTCATATGTCACTGTAAGAGGTGGATTTCACCCCTTACGGTGATATTCAGGGATATTGCTGAAAAAATATCAAAAGCTACGAAAAGTGATCACAAAATTTAGGAAAACATGTGGTAAATATTTTTATCATTATTATGCTTTATATTCTTTGCTTTCTTTTCTTTTTTTCTTTTCTGAGTAAGAAAATTATTTTTCTTTCGTGGACAAGAAAAAAAAATCTCAGGACCAGTCAAAATTTTCTGCGGACGGTTACCGGTCCGCCGAACCTCCGGTTAAGAATCGCTAGTCCAAAACATTCCAGTAAATTTCTCAAATTATTTTCAATTAGTTACGTTTAAGGACAAAGTTCGCCCCTAGTCTGATAATCACGCAAATGCATACATTTTGGTTAGAAAGTTAATTAAAGTAAAACTGAAGTGCAATTACAATTTGAGAAACAATACTTTTCAAGCATTCAAGAACTTACGTATTTCCGAATTTAGCGCTACAAAAACCATTTTATTGTAAATATCAAGTAACTTATGCCCCCCCCCTTCACACCTACACACAAAACAATGTTTTTGCTTTTTTGATACTTTTGAGAGAAAAAATAACGTTTTTATTCAAATTGTATTTTTGCAGACATTTGCAATTTAAAATAAAAATTATGTTGATTGCAAAAGTTCAGTCGAAATAAAATTACGAGCTCAACTGAAGCAAAAGCCCCAGGTTGAAAAATAATTTCTTCTTCACATTTTATCATTTTTTCTTGGAACTAAGCAGAAAAGCATTTTGAAAAAAGGAAAAAAAAAATATGTATTGTGTGAACGAAAGAACTAATTTATTACAAAATAAAGCTAAAGATTTAAAATCGCTTAATTCGTTGAAGAAAACTTGCAAAGAAATACAGCGTCGCTCTAATCTTACTTTTTAAAATTTTCATTTAAAGCCCTAAACTAATTAGAAAATCTTAGAAAGTTTTTTTTTCCTTTTGAAAATATTTTTCCCTGAAATAATTATCCTTTGCAATGTTCGTTTTTCTTTTTCCGTTTTTTCATTTTTTGTTGAAATCATGAACAAAAGAACATAATAGAGTCCTCTTAAGAGAGAACTCGGTGCATGATGAAAAATTAAAAATTATTGATCTTAGTGTGAAATTTCCAGAAATAGTGTTACAAGAGTTAAAAGAAACTTCAGAATTTTTTAGGCGTTAAAAGAAATTTAATTAGCTGCCTTAGAATCTTTCAACTTGGAAAAAAAAATCCTCACATTGATAGAGCTTTTTTTTTTCGCTATGTACAAAGAATGATTAAAACGCAATTGCTTTATCTTGTACAAAATTGAGTTTGGCTTAAATGTAATACGCATCAGATATCATACTATAAACAAAATTAAACGTTGAAGTATAACAAACTACAAAACGCATTATCACCAAAATATAAACAGTAGAACCTCTATTATCCGAAGCTCCTTGAACCGGAACCCTCGTTTAACCGACGGCGCTTTCCTTAAAATTGTTGTTTTTCGCAAACAATGTTAGAGCTGGTAATCCTCCCTGCTACGGGCACTGAATTATCCGTGCATTTGAAAAACTGTTAGCTTTTGGCTAAAGTTTGACCACGACGAGTTGGTGTATGTGACGTAACAGAGTTGAGAAAGTTTATTATAGCAATAAATAAATAATTAAAATAAAGTAAACTTATCTTGTCTGCTGCTTACTAAGATCTGTGGGGTTATTTCATCTAATGTATGATTTAAAAATTACTGGTGTGTAAAAATTTAAAATGCATTATTTTAAAAATAAAAAAAGAAGGAAAAAATCCTCAGGGAATCCTGAATTTACCCAGAAGTGATTAAGAAATACTTCTCTCCGGGGTAATCCCTGATTGTTGAAAATTTAAAATTTTTAAATTCTGTTTTAATGTTTAAGGAAAAGCACATAGCATTGGCCTTGACTCATAAGTGTTAAAAACTTCCCCGAAATTTGAAATTCTGCCTTGAATAGTTTTTTCACGAAATGCATGTTTTCATTTTTTGATTAAGATTTACATTGGATCATTTGAGTTCTTTCACTTTTTTTATTTTTGCATTCATATTTCTCGTTGTTGCACTAAAAACAGTTCATTTCCATTGAGCAAAAATTTTCGAATAAGGGACGAAATGCTCTTTTATTTTTACGAATAAAACTTAGTTTTACATTGTATGTATGTTTTTTGCCTGAATTCATTCCTTAATATAGAAAAATGCTTCACGTAACTATACTTGACATTATCATCATCTAGTATTTTTTATTTTAAAATAACCGAAGTACGTTTTCCCATAAAATTTGAATTTTGAAATTTAACCTTTTTCTGAATTCGCTACCCCTGTTTTTAAAAAAATCTTGAGCGCTCGCACGTATTTTTTAAGCCGACTATAATGTGCCCAACCATTAAATTATTTCTAGATTTTCAAGCAAAAAATTACATTAGAAGTACTTGAATCAAACTAAAATATATTTGAGATTTTTTGTTTAAATATTTGCAAAATTTACAGAGCAAACGGAAATTTCTGGCCAAGAATTATAGAAATGCTTCCTCTTAATTATTTTTACGACGACATTTTTATAAGAAATTTACATTGAAAGAAACAGTAAACTTAGAATTCGACTTTTCAATTCTTCTATTTTTATATTTTCATGAGCATCCGAATGAAGCAACAGTTTTCACTCTCAATGCGAAATTCAAAACATGCATGAAGCAGCTTGTAAAAGTAAAGAAATAAAATACTAATCGAATTCTACCACGTTAAATAAAAAACACCCCCCCACCCCCCGTACAGATATATTTGTAACTTTCAGCAGACAAGTAAAAAGTTCTCCAAGTGTAACAGCTGGTGCTGGCTTCTTTTCAACAGTCCACGGTTTCTGAAGTTCCCAGTGTCTTTTTTAATGTCCCATCCCCAGTTTAATCTGGCGTCAGGGAGTTGGAGTATCGGCTAAGTTGATATTAAATTATCGATGCGACATCTGCTGTTTTGGGGTGCCTGGGCTTCTTAGCATAAGTAAAACTCAAGGTCATTGATTTTGGTTGCATGGATCGGTTGGTTTCAATGGAATGTGGCATTTGTCGATTGGATGGCATGAGATGGATTAAATGATGTAATTTTCTATACCTTTTTTTGACTTTGTTCCATTTTTCGGCGTTGGTCTTACTGTAGATAAGTATCGTTTTCGTTGAGTGAGGGTAGCGAAATATTGCATACTTCTGTTCGTTTTTTATTTATTTCATTTGTTTATTTAAACTCAATTTACATTTCTGTCCATGAAAAAGGGGTTGCCAGAGATTTTGAGAGGGTTGGACTTCTGCAATTTAAATGCATTTAAAAAATTTTATGCCCTGCCATTTTGGCTGCGATGCAGCAAATAACTGACTCCCCCAAAGAAGATCTATATTCGGACCGCTGCCTCCAAACTGCTGAGGCAGTTATCTCTGCGTGTGGTAAAATTTGCGAAAGAATTCCATGGACACAAGAACCAACCAACCATTTAAATACCCCCCCCCCCAGTCACCACCGTACTTGCCCTGTTTAATTATTTCTCCACATATTCGATAAAATTTATATTTTGTAGAAGAACTAGTATCACCCCATACCTCTCTCCACTCAAATAAATCATAGTTAAAGACAGAGGTTACGTACAGTACATGTCTTTTCACTCGATTGTTTTACCTCGTCTTAACCGATCAGAATTCATAAACTTTAGTAGTGTATTCAATTTTTTTTCTAAATAATATGGGAAAACACGGAAAAGGAAAGATAATTACAAACCATGTTGTTTGCGTTACATGTTTATTGTATTAATATAAATTTCCATCTTCTTTTTAGAATCCAATTTTCAACAACTGAGCTTTGAATTTGCAATTGAGTAATAAGGCATTTTTTTTATTTTTACTTCTATGGAACATTTCGGATTAGTTTTTAATCCGTAATATTGAGCATACCAGAGGGACACGCATATGACATACACGCAATAAGTTGGCACCACAGGGCAGAGACAATTAATTTCAAAAGTCATCTTTCAAACTCCACTTTGAATGTAAACAGTGACTCGCAGGTTGCAGATTGAGCCAGTGGAGGATTTGCGGGTTTGGGATCCTTCGTAGTACTGTCTAAAATTTTTTCGCGCGACCTCCGTCGAATCTGCGTAAGCACCAAGTCTCTTCTGACTTTCTCGAAATAGGGAGGAAATGCGACGAGGAAGTAGCAAGCGAACAAAAACTGAAGGCATCGGGAAGTACGCATCCTACACCTACCTCCCCTTTTTCAAATGGAAGCGTTCGTGGCTGCCAGGCGCACAATACGCAAACAGACAGTACATGTGTGTGGGTCCCTCAGAGATGAACGAAATTACGGAAACTATTTTTATGGGCACTTTTTGGATGAGCCGCTATTAAACACCTCGTAATTACGACATTTGTGCGCCATTATAAATTCTCCACTTGAATGAGTACCACTGACTAAGAAAACTCGATCAAGTCACCTTTCAGAGACGCTGTTTTTTT
>JAXGGA010020107.1:0-18830 GCA_038373865.1 Uloborus plumipes | reverse complement strand
TAAACAAGTGTTATTTTAGGAATGTAACAGTGTCGGACGTAAACGGTGTCGGACGTAAAAAAATTCTTTACGTCCGACACCTAGATTTGAATTAAAAATATTTACTTGTCACAAAATGTTAATAGGTTACATCAATGAGACCAAAGATCTTACTTTGTATACAAAGTCAGATGTATGTAGCTTTAAAATTATTGGCCCAGCATAATTAATCGTACATTTTGGTGTCGGACGTAAAACACTTAATGTGCCCCATGGGAATTCTGTCACAAATCAAAATGAATTATATTCTAACACATTTTTGCAACATCACCTGTTGTACATTGAATATGTAAATAGTTATTCGTCCTAATTCATAATTTTAGTATGTATATTTTCGAAAAAACAGAGCTTCTTTGAGAGTCGTAAAATGTAGTTTGAAAACGCTCTGGATGTTGACCTTAGTTTGACCTCTTGTAACTTAGTTAAAACTTAAGTTATCAAAATTTAGACATGAATTTCAAAATATACAACTCTTTACCTTTAAAATGATATCTTGTTTGTTTAGAAATATTAATTTTGAAAATTTGACCATCTGGTTGACCTTATCGTGGAATTGCCCTTATGGTGCCACTATGCTACTTACGTGGCACAATGCTAGCTTACGCAACTGTGCTTAGCGTCAGTTATTAAGTGCTATAAGAAATAGTGAAGCATCATAAAATTTTTGTAATTTAAAAGAAAATATTTTAAACATCTTAAAGCATGTGCTTTTAAATTAAACTAGAAAGATAAACCAGTATAAGCTTAACATTATTAATCTCTTTTGCTTATGGTATAATATTTAAATATAAATCAACTGAAAGTAGCTTTACGTAAATCTTAAAAAAACTGTGTTGACTTTCCTCAACACATTTTATTTTTAATGTGTGTCGCTGTTGTTACTAGTGAGAACTATATATATTACACATTTTTCCTACTCTTTTATATTCATTTTTAGAACATCCAATTAAATTTACTAGTTACTCATACTTGTAAACAGAACAGATTTTTAGTTTGCTTATAAAATCCCAAACAAGCTCAAACACTGTGTAGTAAATACCCGTAATTTCGAAAGGGAAGAATTTCCGAGTGTCACCCGCAAGATCCAAATTCGGCGGAATTGGGGAAAACGTAACCTAAATCAATTCCGCTCGGTTCGGGTACGTAAACAATGAAATAGAAGGAGGGAAACTCCCCCAGCATGCATTTTAACTCGATAAAATAGGAGCCTGAAAAATCTAGTGTTTCATTCGACATTGAAACAAATCTAATTTATTTTTCGGGTATTGTGTTCGAGCGGAACTTGATCCGATCTCGTTTTTACTTTTCGGAATGGGAAATAAATTGTCGGTTCAAGATGGTGGTTTAAAAATACCCGAAGCATTATTTCGTGGAAAAAGATTTTTTAGATTGAAGATTCCGTTGTGGTGTCAAACAATGTTTAGAGTTCAGAAACTAGCCTATGTATTTCAGAACATTTTCAATACATGCAATATTGTACTGCTATTATTATTATTGACGTAATATTAAGGCTATTCCACAGGACTGAACGGGACATTTAGAACAATTTTGTCACTAAATTTTGATTCATAACTACGAATAAAACAAGGTAGGAATGTTTTTGTTGGTAGCCACAGCAAACATTTGTCATGAGAATTACGTGGAAAGTTAAATGGATGATTCTCTATAAACTCGTCATTTTTCACGCGAAATCTGTCCGGGGATGGATTTTTAAAATGTTCGTATAATTATAATACTATTGCTCAGAAAATGAATCTATTACTTTGGTTTGAAAGAGGGCCAATTGAAGCTTGCATTTTTCTGATAAATTGTGATAGGGGGTAAGTCCCCCGCCTGGTATAACTAGGCATGGGACTGTGCCAGGTGACTGTGTTTTCGGTCTTTGTTGCGTAATATCTGCAAAACTATTGGAACATAATTAGTTACGAGACTACCTATAAATTTAGGCACAAATCGTGGACATAATAGCTAATATATTTCATAATTAAACTAATTGATATTAATAAAATCACTTCCTAGAGGACTGTTTTCGCAACAACCCTGATGCATACTTTCATCACAAATGTGGCTCTCAAAATAAACAAAGTATTGTTTCAACACCGTTCTCAGCAATTTCAGCAAATTTACATTGATTGCTTTAAACTGCATGTCAAAAATCATTTGAAAGAGTAACAGATTTTTTCTATTTGAGCTATGACTTTGTTTCAGGGGACTGTTTGAAAGTCTCCGGACAGAATTTACATGACTATTTTAAGTTTTAGAAATACGTAATTAGACCTTATATCTTGAAAAAACTATAGCTGCATTATTCTATTTTTAGATATTAATTGCCAAATTTAAGTAGTGTTGATAGGATTTTTGGAATATTACCTTGAAGTGTTAAACAATACGATTGGGACAGCCAGGGAACTGTGTTTTTAACCCTTAGATAATTGCTAGAAAAAAAAAATGTTATCGCTCCAAATACAATTGGGCCACAGAGTATTAATGATTTACTTGTATTAAGAGCGATAATTACTTTCTTACACTTTATTATTTTTAAAATACTCGATCCGGACAGCCAATTACCAGTTTACTGAGAATCGCCCAAATATTCATATTTTTAAAGAAAATGATTTAAGAATAAGCAATATAATGCCTGTGACGGAACGGGACCCACACGAGTCTCGTTCCGTCACAGGCATTGTAGTGCTTATAATTCAGTCATTTTTAAAAACATTTCCAACTTAAAATTTTTACGCAATTCTTATGACAAATGTTTGCTGTAGCTACAAACAAAAAAATTCTTACCTTGGTATATTTGTATTTATGGGACAAAATCTATGGACAAAATTATTTTAAATGTCCCGTTCTGTCCCGTGGAATGGCCCATTAGTTTCCTGCATAATTTCAAACAAAAAATTTAAGTTTGAAAGTTTTGTATTTTAATAGAATTTTCTTCATAGCTATGAGGATAGATTTTGTATTTGAACTCACAATGTAAATCACTGAGTTTTTTTTTTAAGATTTTTTTTTTTTGATATCTGCTATGAATTTTTCATAATGTTATTAAGTATAATAAGAAGCATTAAACTTCTTAAATTTCGGAGTAAAAATATCATACCGTATCTTTAAAAAATACTTTAAAAAATCAAATAATTACACTAAAGTAACAAATACAAAAAAAAAAATAAATAAATAAATAAATAAATAAATAAATAAATAAAATAAAATAAATGAATAATTTTTCAGCGTCGCGAGAAGTAATGCAAATTTCCAGAGCATTAAAAAAAACTTTATTTAGTTTCCAAGTTTATTTTTAGTATACTGTATTTCAATCTATCGTTTCAAAATTGTGATTTTTTTTATACTTAAATTTATACATAAAAAAAAGCTCTGAATCATAATAACAAAACATTTTCAATGAACTTCTGTTGTTTGGTACAGGAATACAATTTTTATAATAGTTTATTGGTTTATCAAAAGATGCGTATAGAGCAAAATATTCGCCATCTTTGATATTTAGCACAATAATGATCGAAAGAATTGTGGTATAGTGTGCTGTAAAAAAGAAAAAGAAAAAAAGTGCTAACACGTAAAATTCCATTCCATTTTATTTTTCTTGTCTGCAAGTCACAAACGACTGCGGCTTTTCAATAAGACTTCTTTTATTAAGTTCCATTATTGCATCCACGAAAATGTGGCAGTAAAAATGTCGTAGAGATATCGATTTTACAGTTTGGGAACTTTAATATCAAACATAATGGTTACATTTCGTAGTTATAGCTGCTTAGCAGTTTTCGTTCATTTACTTGATTATTGATTAAAATAATTTTAAAATTATCTTTCATCTTTTACAAATTGTTGCACTAAATATTTTACTGGGGTAAATGTTTAAAACATAGAAATTCTAAAAATATTTTAAGATTAGGTTCATCCGAAAGATACAAAAAGGCATTTAGTAAATGAAATAGTTTTTATGAATGCCACATAATGTTTTTTTTTTTTTTTTTTGTTTTTGTTTTTTTTTTGAGTTCCAGACAATGATAAATGTTTTAGTTCTTTGTAAACAATGCAAACGATACAAATCACGTAAACAACACGAGCGCAATGCAAACAATATAAACACTGTAAACAATATAAGCAACACAAATAATGTGAGTTGAGACTAATCCTCCAAATATCTGACGAGGTCAGACAAGGTCCATCAGACCATTGACCCGGAGGAAATCGAGGACAAGAAGAGGTGATTCAAAGATATCTTCTTTGCAAAGTCCTAGACAGTCCAGGATGTGCTCTTGAGAAGCCTACTGAGTTTTGCATTTAGAGCAGATATCGAAGACTTTCCTGCCCTCAATAAATGAGAGACTCTTAGTGTGGCCGCTTGCTAATCTAGAAAGTGCAGTTTTCGATGATCTGTCATAATTGAGGGCGAATGAAGAGCCAGGCTCTTTGCCAGCGTACCACTCATGGTAGGGAGGGATCTTGAACTCCCTCAAAATCTCAGAATTTACAATAGATTAGTGTTCTGAAAAGGTAAGTTCTGAAGAGGAAGGATTGTCGAAGTAACAGCCCTTCTAACAAACAATGTAAACAATGCGAACAAAAATGTTGTTGTTTCTAATACCACTCGAGTATCCGAGCCCGAGTAGATGAAGTCTCGATTTAAGGCAGTGCGGCTTCTGTTTTTACGAGCACCAATAAGGTAGAAGACCGTTTTAGTTTGACACACATGCCATGAGGACACGTTTGTAGGACAGACATTCATTCATAACACACACCTTTCACACGCAGAAATGACAATGACAGGAGAGAGAGAGAGAGAGAAAGTACGTCCATGTCCCAGCCGGGATTCGAACCCGGCATATTTTTGCAGTGCGCGATATTTATCGCACTTTCTTTTCTCTGAAAAAGGATTGAACGCCATTCGACTGTCAAATAAAAGGCAACAAGCAATCTTGATTGCCAAAAAATAGAATTTGAAGTAAATATGGGGACTTCATTTGCAATTATTTTTTCCCTTTCTAGAAAGCGAGCACCACGCACCCTCTGATGGTATGAACTCGTGCACCCCGCAGATCACACTTTGAGAAACTTTGACCTGCACTACTGCCCCATCCTAATTTGTTCTCATATCTTCATCAAATTGGTTTTATGTCTCTAATTTAGTGTTTTTATTTTTGTCCTCTTGTAGATTTGACTTTGTTTCATTTTGTGTTACTGCTGTTTGCTTTTAAAATATACATAAATTAAAAAAAAATTTGTTGTTCTTCTTTAAGTTTTGGCCTTACCATCAGTTAGCTACATTATCATTACTTGGCGCAGCATAGCCTCTAAAGGCTCTTGCGCCAGAAAATCTTACAAAGCCAACCAACCAACCTATACTGCTGCTTTGACTAATCGCAATTTAATAAGGGCTTTCGGTTCGCCGTAATTCATCTCCTTCTATCTTCTAAGAACTCATATGCACCATACTCAATCATTCAAAACGTTTGACCGCATTATTGGACGAGATTGCAGGTTCTGCACAGTAGAAACATGCGAAACTACCCCCGGAGGTTATTAACGGTCGTTAATAGTTTATGTGACAAGAAAATGAGGAGTCAACGTGAACGTTACTTGTGAGTATGTAATCCTATGTGTTAATGTCATCAAGGCATTATCATAATTAATGCACGGCATAATTTATTGTGCTGGTGAATGGAGACTCATTAATCTTACGTGTCGTATGTGAGCAAGATTTTTGAAGTAATATTGCAAATACTCAGTTAAAAATAGTTTTCTTAGTGTTAAAATGGTGTTTTTCTGGTACAAAATCTCTAAATTAAAAGTTCTTTTATATTAATTTGTTGAATGGAAATTTTGTTTTACACAGACACTGAGACATAATACGAATGCAAGTAAAAAATCTGACTAATCAATGGTCCCACCAAGTCTAGTGAATACAAATAATATAATTTAGTTGAAAAAAATAAGGTTTCAAAAGTTTCTGTGATATGAATTGGCAGTAGTAACCATGAGATGTCCGGCGAGATCGCTACAACCTCCCAAAAAAGTTAATTGTTCGTAACTTTTGTCTGACGATTCGGCAAATTTTGAGACGTAATTGCAATATTCTAATTTTTAAATGCTCAAATGCTCCTTTTCATGAAATGTATTTATGCTTGCAATACCCATATTTTATCGTTCGGCAAAATTTGGAGTTACCATTCGACAAATTGAGAATTTTCCCCTCCCAAAACTTTAAGTTCACGGCACCCCCGGTAGTAACATTCATCTATTCAATTCCAAAAGAGAAACGACAAGAAAATGTTATGTTTTTTTCACACTTGTTAGAGTCGTTCGTTTTGTGGATTTTTAAAACACATTTCATTCCTCCTCCTCCCAAAAAAAGAAATCTGAAACAGAACTACAAATTCTCTCTTCTTTTGTTTATAATTACGCAAAGCAATAATTACACAAAGCAGCTAGAAACGATATCACTAGTTACAAACGATACGCGAATACGAATTCTGCAATGCAGAATTTTGGATCTAATTATTTTCTTTTAACTTCTTTTAGCTTGTCTCTACGCATCGAATAACTTATAAATTAAGGATTATCATAATATTTTTTAAATAAAAGATTCCCAGTCTCGATTTTTTTTAGAGAATAAAACTCGGTATTTAAAAAATAAGACACAAGAGTGACTAACCCAACTAACTGAATATACTACCCTACATGTCATGATGCACAACAGTTCCTTAAGCCAATTAAAAGTAAAAATTTTAAATTCCAATAATAAAGTCCAAATATTTGGGGCACCAGAAAGTAATGTCGTTCTTTTAAAAACAAATCAGTTGTTAAAAGCTTTCATTTTAAACCAAGGATATAATTTTCCTCGATATCAAAAGCCTTTTATCATCTAGTATAAAATTTTAAATCCCCAATAGATAAAAAAATAAATGGACTTATGGAGCAAAATATATTAAAATGGCATATTGGATACAAGCCACATTTTCTGTTTTGTTTTTCTTATATTGATCGCAATAAACGGAAATCACATGGTGCAATATCAGGTGAGTTGTATGGATGAAGCAGTCACATTTCCTCTTTTTTCGATTGCTAAAACACTTTCCATTTTACAAAAAACTTGAAAATTTCGCTTGGCTCCAAGATGCCATTTCAAGATAGTTTGCTCCAAAAACCAATTAAAAAAAATCTACCCGGGATTTAAAATTGACTACTAGATCAGAAGTGGATTGATAACTGTTTAAAATGGTAGATATTACCTTCGAAGAGAATAGAACCATTGCAGTAACTTATTGAAATTTAACAATTTGAATCCCCGCAATGCACCGGCATCACATTCCTCATCTAACGAGCTCGAGCGCTTGAGAAACTTTATACATTTTCATGACTTCCGAAAACAGTTTTGCATTTCTGAATTAGTCCATTAAATGAGGGCTTTATTTGGCTTCTGCTGTTTCATGGCTGGATGATTTCCATAAGGCAACACACGTTGTCTCGCGCATACTTTCACTCCAGCGAGTTTAATCCCAATAAATTCAGATGAGAAGGAATTAAGTTGCTTCGGCCATCGCGGTGGTGGGAGGAATTGATAATGTAGTTAGTTTCACGCTAATTGGTTTATTGTTAATTATCACAATAGAACAGTTTCATTATTGTAAGAACAGTTTAATTATACTACAGTGAAATAAATGTAGGATGGCTTGGAGGAAGAAGGGGCTATGTTACATTTTAAAAAATGAACACTCTGGACAATGGTACGCAATGCATACAGGTAAGCAAATAAAACTTGGTACATCAAAAAGTAGATGTTATTAGACCCATTTCATACGCACACTAACGAAAAAATCCAGAAAACAAAAAAGCTGCCACAATAAGACTTTGAACTTGAATTACTCGCAATTTCTGTTTTGTCACGTAACCCCCTTCACATCTCCCAAGTCCTTGAATGGTGGCACATTGAGGCGAGTTTAGCAAAAAGTTGACTTTAGACTTGACGTCTACCGCTTTGATAAAATTTCACGTACTAAACTATGAAGCAAACTTCATCAAACGGTCAGACCATATCTGTATAATTTTATATTATCGATATTTCTTGTGTAGTCCATCTAAACGTCAAGAAAAATTCTCACCTTTTATCTTTTATAATATGCGTGTGTGTGTGTACACATACACTATGTTATATACGCATAAATATGTTAGACTGAGTTGAAGTTGGGTCTAGCTTTTAATAATTTTGGTATTTTCCCCTTTTAATTCATTCTAATAGTTATTTATGTATGTGTGTGTTGCTATTGTAATTACATTCACTGTTAGTATGGTCACCTAATATCTGAGTACATTTATGACTTCAAAAAAAAAAAAAAAAACTTATCACATCACTTTACACTATCTACTAGGGTGGAGCGAAAAAAACAAAGTTTTTATTTTCGAATCGTAATAGTGCGGAAAAGTTGCGATTGGTGAAGAGTTACAAAACAAAACAAAAATTTTTGAAATCGGATAATATCTTCCGTTCCCGCAACGAGCCTGAAATTTTGAAAAAATGAAAATTTTCATGTGTTTTTAGCGATTTTTTAAAATTTTGTTTTAATGTTTTATTTTATTGCTCTTGGACGGAAAAGTTACGTTTGGTGAAGCCTTCTGAAATTTTGAAAAATATATTGAAATCGAATAATACCTTCTAATCCAGGAACAAGCCAGAAAAACCAAAAAATTATAAAATTTCAGCTTTTTTGGGGGTGATGAAAAAAAAAAAAATTAAAAAAAAATATGTTCTCATTTTTTTTTCTTTTTTACCCGGTATCATAGCGTAAAGCCTTTTAAAAAGCACTATATTACTCTTAAACATTAAATTTTTTCTTGATTTTTCAGGTATCTTCTAAACATGCAAAACTACCATTTTTTACAACAATGAAACATTTTCAAATAATCGAAAGTTATAAAATATTTTCCAAAATTTCTGCAATCCAGTACAAAAATCCACTAAATAAAACACCCACACCTAAAATAAACGCTAATTTTAATCACTAAACTATAAACAATTTCAATACCTAACTAATTATATACAGTTTCTTAATCCCCTTTTGTATAGTCTGTGCCTTCTATAATTATGTTACCTAACTTAACTGACTACCCACAGAATCCTTTAACATTAATTTAATTAGAAACTAATTTTAAAATTAAAACTTCTTTAAAATTAAACCTAGTTAGGTTAGGTAGTGTATAGAATGAGACTGCAAAATGCAATTAAAAATTCAGAAACTAACATTATAATGAGGTAGGTATTAAAATAGTTTATCGTTTAGGGATAAAAAATATTATTCATTTTATGAGTGAGTGTTTTATTCAATGGATTTTTGTACTGAAAAAGTTAAACAAATTTAATAATTAGGTATGGGTAAAAAATTTTATGTAAATGTTATCTATTATTTTTTGCTTTTTAGTTGCTTTCAGTTTGCTTTAAGGTTATCTTGGTGCCTACAGTAACACAGTCCCAGGCAAAGTGGGGCAAGGTGTAACAAAAATTAAGGATTGGAAAGCATTTGACAAGGAGAGGGCACTACTGCACCACACACCCCTATGAGCCTTATGCAAAAAATGTTAAAACATGTTATCATGACAATTGAACATTTGAAACACGATTGCAGAGAAACTTGTGCTTAAAAGGTTACTATAAGCATCTCGGTGATGATTTTGGAACACATTTCATATGAAAGCCATAAATATAAGGAATGTATTAGTGTAGAAGACAAAACAAATTTTAGATTTTATTGATTTCGAATTTTTCATACACAAAATTATTTTAAAATAAATAATTAAATTTAAGTTTAAAAAACTAAAAAATACGCTTTTAGAGTTAATCAAACTATAAAGCTTTAAACCATTTCAAATTATAAGTTTACATGCACCTTATAACACATCAAGATGTAATATAGTTTAGCCTTTAGTACTAATAATAGCATTCAATAACATCAACATGTAATAATATAGTTTAGCCTTTAGTATTAACAATAGTATTAAATATATCACTTTTATATTTTTAAAGAACGTGAATTTTATCTTTTATTCAGAGTTACATACATACTGACAAACCCACATGTGAAACTAGTAAAAGCGTATTAAAAACAAAACCGCCATTAAAAAACAACTGGGAGCTAAACAGAAAAAAATAATACATAATATTTACTTATAACTTCATAGTTCATACCCATACCTAATTATTAAATTTGTTTAACTTTTTCAGTACAAAAATCCATTGAACAAAACACTCACTCATAAAATGAACAATATTTTTTATCCCTAAACGATAAACTATTTTAATACCTACCTCATTGCAATGTTAGTTTCTGAATATTTAATTGCATTTTGCAGTCTCATTCTATACACTACCTAACCTAACTAGGTTTAATTTTAAAGAAGTTTTAATTTTAAAATAAGTTTCTAATTAAATTAATGTTAAAGGATTCTGTGGGTAGTCAGTTAAGTTAGGTAACATAATTATAGAAGGCACAGACTACAAAAGTGAATTAAGAAACTGTATATAATTAGTCAGGTATTAAAATTGTTTATAGTTTAGTGATTAAAATTAGCCTTTTTTTTTTGGAGTGGGTGTTTTATTTAGTGGATTTTTGTGCTGGATTGTAGAAATTTTGGAAAATATTTTATAACTTTCGATTATTTGAAAATGTTTCATTGTTGTAAAAAATGGTAGTTTAAAAAATGGTAGATACCTGAAAAATCAAGAAAAAAATTAATGTTTAAGAGTAATATAGTGCTTTTTAAAAGGCTTTACGCAATGATACCGGGTAAAAAAGAAAAAAAAAATGAGAACATTTTTTTTTTAAATATTTTTTCATCACCCCAAAAAAAGCTGAAGTTTTATAATTTTTTGGTTTTTCTGGCTTATTCCTGGATCAGAAGGTATTATTCGATTTCAATATATTTTTCAAAATTTCAAAAGACTTCACCAAACGTAATTTTTCCGTCCAAGAGCATTAAAATAAAACATTAAAACAAAAATTTCAAAAAATCGCTAAAAACACATGAAAATTTTTATTTTTTCAAAATTTCAGGCTCGTTGCGGGAACGGAAGATATTATCCGATTTCAAAAATTTTTGTTTCGTTTTGTAACTCTTCACCAATCGCAACTTTTCCGCACTATTACAATTCGAAAATAAAAACTTTGTTTTTTTCACTCCACCCGACCTGTTAACC
Source organism: Uloborus plumipes (assembly GCA_038373865.1). Taxonomy (NCBI): domain Eukaryota; kingdom Metazoa; phylum Arthropoda; class Arachnida; order Araneae; family Uloboridae; genus Uloborus; species Uloborus plumipes. The sequence goes on along the minus strand of JAXGGA010020107.1, from coordinate 7,585 downwards.
GACGCTCCGAAGTCCTTTAATTGTGACACGTTGAGGCGAGTTTAGCAGGAAGTTGACTTTAGACTTGACGTCTACCGCTTTGACAAAATTTCGCGTGCTAAACTATGAAGCAAACTTCATCAAATAGTCAGACCATATCTGTATAATTTTATATTATTGATATTTCTTGGGTAGACCATCTAAATCTCAAGCGAAATTCCCACCTTGTATGTTTTATAATATGTGTGTGTGTGTGTACGCATACACTATGCTATGTACGCATTAATATGCAAGAATGAGTTGAAGTTGGGTCTAGCCTTTAACAATTTTGGATTTTTTCCCTTTGAATTCATTCTAATAGTTGTTTGTGTATGTGTGTGTTGCTATTGTAATTAGATTCACTGTTAGTATGGTCAATTAATGTCTGAGTACATTTATGACTTCAAAAAAATTTATCACATCACTTTACACTATCAACATGAGACATAATGTTTACCAATACTCAGTGCAGAAAACTATGCATTTTAACTTTATTAGAATGCGTGCGCAGTTTTTCTTACCAGCACAATTTACGACCCTTTATCTGCATCCTCATGCAATTGTACTACACGAAACATCGTACTTCCCTCAGTCCATACAAAAACACGGGAACATCTTTATGAAAGTATGAGCTCGAATGCAATTCCAATTGAGTTCATATTTTTCCTGTCAAGAATAAGCTATTTCTTCACTAAACCAAAATAGAAGATATAAATTTGATTTTTTGAAGTTCGCCACAAACAAATGCTAACTACTCGCTATTTATGACTTTAACTACTCGTAATTAAAGTTTTGTCACATAACCCCTGCCTCCTTTAATTCTTTGCTGAAAGACATATTAACTGGCAGCAAAATCAAAAATAGGTCCAATCACCATAATGAATAAGATTCCTATGAATATGTGGTTCCGGTTCGGGGAAGAATAGACATTGAAGCTATTTCAAGACAATTGGTTTGTAGTTGATTAATACAAAACATCCGTTTCATTGTTAAAAGAACAATGCGACTACATTGCAATAAAATAATTATAGCTCATACGTTTAAAGACATTTTTGTCACTTGAAGTTCTTTTTGTTCTTTGCTAAAAGATAGTATAACTGTCAGGCAAACTTCTGGTACTAGGGACCAATTACCAACTGGGAATGACTTTATTATAAACACAATATAAACTCGCTTATCCGGACCAAAGGCAATCCAAGGAATAGAAATCTTTATCTTTACTAATATATAAAGCTGTAGAGTTTGTTTGTTTGTTTGTTTGAACGCGCTAATCTCAGGAACTACTGGTTCGATTTGAAAAATTCTTTTTGTGTTGAATAGTCCATTTATCCAGAAAGACTTTAGGCTATAGTTTGAAAAGATTCGATTAGCGATTCGTTTTTTATTCGAATTCAAGGCAAATTTTCACGTAAATCGCCGAATACTGGGGTTAAAAATTACTTGCACATATTAATGTTAGATATCGTTGGAAGCAGAAAAATTTTGTCCGTCGTATGCAGTTTGTTCTGATTCTCTAACTCAAACACAGCACGAGTTATTCAATTTTTAAACTTGCCTTTTGCAAGGCTTCACCCAATTTCTTGCAATACTTGGTTCATTAAAACCATCAATAAAAAATAAACTAATTATTCCACAGTTTTGATTTTTACGCCATTGGATAGAGCGATATTTTAAACCCCAGAATTGATTCGACTTACAGTCGAAGAACCAAGCTTTTATCTCCACTAGAGAAAAAGTTACAAGCGTTTGAACTTTGAGTTCGAAAACCTCTTTCCTGATCAAACTATTAACGTTTTATTGCGTTGCTATGGCGACATCTTTTAAATTCATTGTTGGTGTCCTTTTCTTCATTTCGTTTCTTAAAAGCATTTCATTTTACGGCGTTTCAACAAGGCAAATAATGCGATCGTCCGTGTTTCACTTGAATTCCTGCCTACTTAATGACTGATATTTTTTTCTTGTAAAATTTTGAAAATGTGTTTCAAATTAAATTGTAATTCTTTTTTTTAAGCAAGGATTTTTTTTGGTTGCGATCTAAATATTAAAACAACTTTTTTGTTTGGAATTTTGCAATTAATGTTACAGGAAGAGAGCGGTTTGGAAATATTTATTTTTTGGTAGGGAATTGTATTTGTTTATTAGGGAGAGTGTTAAATACGTGCTACTTGACATTGTTTTTATTCCTGAGGAAGCATGTGCAAATAATGCGATTGACTTTTTTATGCGGGAAAGTTTTTTAGCGTGCCGCTTTAGCGGGGAGTAGTTCTTTGAAACCGGTTTCGCTAAAACTTTCCTCCCTCCTTTAAATGCAAGCCGCCTTGGCGGCGAGTAGTTTGCTGAAACTTTCCTCGCTACTTTAAAGGCGAGCTGCCTTGGCGGTTATATATCATTATATACCGCCTTGACGGCGAGTAGTTCATTTAAATTTTCATCACTACTTTAAAGCCCGTGCAACGCCGAGCCCCACAGCTAGTGCTTTATAATCCAAGGTGATATGAGAAATAAGTATTAACTAGATAAATTAACCGTTTTTTATATAAAAAAAATCTGGTATGGACCCCACACTACTTCCTTTTACGTGTAAATTTCTTAGTAGTTGCCTTAAGTGTTAAAAAAAGTGCTTGGAGTGAGCAAGGTAACAATTCAAATATTTACTCCCCTAATCTGCCACGAAACAAAGCAAAAAAATATTTTACAATGGTTAATTTTCTAAATATTGCCGATTTTAATATCATTCAGTGAATTTTTCGCAAAATATCGCCAATAGCGCCAAGTTGAACCCAAATTCAAAAAATAATTTTTTCGTCAAATCTGTCGCCAACTTGGCGATATATCGCCAAGTTGGCGTCAAACACTTGGCGACCAAAAGCTTGGCGACATGTCGCCAAGTAGTGGCGCCAGTTCATATCACTTGAGTTTGTATTGAAATTAACATTGATTTACTCCAAAAAAGGGGTAAAAGACCCCTTTGGGAACATTCGAATGCAATCACAAAGGGAGGTGCACAACTAGACCCCCCTCAGAGCCTACATACCAAGCTAGAAGTTTCTACGGCATATAGTTTTTGAGTTATGCGAGCCACATACGCACATACACCCGCACATACATCCGCACATACGTACATACAGACGTCACGAGAAAACTCGTCGTAATTTATTCGGGGGTGGTCGAAATTGATTTTTCGGCTGTTTGTATGCTGTTAGGTACATATGCACGTGCTGACAGGTCGAAAAAACTACGCGACATTCATTCAGGGGTGAGCAAAGTCAAAATTTAGATCGAAATTTGAGTGAAATTTTTTCGTGATCACAATACTTCCTTTACTACGTAAAAGGTAGTAAAAAAGACGTGTTTTGTGGTCGGACACCTTGTCTAGTGGTCAGAGAAGTCTGACCCGGATAGGAAGGTCCTGCGTTGGAATCCCAGCTCGGGCATGGATGTACTTTCTCTCTTTTGCCCATTATTTCTATGAATATGTTGCTGTGCTGTGAATGATTGGCCTACAGAAATAAAAGAGTCCCTATGACATGTGTGCACTGTGAAAGTTGGGCTTCCCATTAAATAACGGTATGGTTGGAAAAGTGAAGCAGCGCACCCCACATTGCCCGCCTAACTGGCACAAGATAACAACAACATGTGTTTCGCATCAAAATTACATACTGTCTGATTTTGTAAGGTAAAACCTTCCGCGTATTTACGTATGCGTCAGGTCTTCTCTGATCTTTCCAAATAGGGGTGATAGGTAAGATAACAAAAAGGGGAAGAATATTAAGAAGCATTTGGAGCCGTAGGAAGCAACGTGGAGAACGATGCTAATTTCAAACCCATAGTTTAGTTGAATGTGTCAAAAGGATAGCAAAAATGCAAGTTTTAAATTGAAAACTTTGGAAAGTTCCCATTCACAACACATCACCCCTTTTTTAAGTGGAATGGTTTGCGAGTGCTAGGTGGCCTTCACGAACAGACAGTATCATGCTTTATAAAACATTTTTTTTTGTATCATTTGTTAGCAAAAACTTGGTCCACTATGTTCTTTTACAAACACCTGTGGCGTTTAAATAAAACACGGTCATCACGGTTCTTCACCATTTATATATAAAAATAAAAGGCGAATGTTTGGCTTACTTTTATTACGTACCTCCCCCCCCGACCTTCCTAAATGATGGGCCTGAAATAACCGCTCTTTGAATATACGCAGAAACATTCTGAAATTAGTCAATTGTTCATAAATACTGACTGAATCAAATTTAAAGATAAAATTGGATTCTTTTTTTATCAAACATCATCCACTTCTCCGTCGTAAAAATGTCTCACATGTTTTTATGCAGAAGAGATTTAACGACATCGATGAGTAACTGATCGTTGTGCAAATCTGCAACAGCAGCTATTTCGCAAATATTGTCGATGGTCAATGCATTGAGCATTATTTTACTGCAGTTGACCAGTTAACCTTTGCAAGTTGCATCGATCTGCTGCGATGTACAAGTTGAGAACTTCTTCAGGAGAGAGTTGGCACATTTTGCCGCTGTAGATGTATCAAAGCATGTTCTTGACTGTATCGACTTCCATATCGACAAGATCGACGGTGTCTTGTCGATTTTCCTTCAGGTTGTGCTCGAACACCTTGGATTGAGTTCTAAAAATCACCTTAAGTGCCAGAAATTCCTGCTTTCCTAGTTTCAAAATGACATCACTAAATCTTGGATTCTTATGTTATGCCTCATTATCTGCCAACAAGGTAGATGCAACCTTTTCTGTTCTTGGCCACTCATATAAATATGGTTTATCGAAATCTATTGATGATGAATTTGTTTTTGCGTGCTTTTTCTCCATTGGGTTTCTTCCTAAATAAAAAATAAATAATAGTAGGACAAAAGCATAATAATTCTACAAGACTGTAGTATATATATACAAAACATACAACGCCTAGGAAGCATAAGAATGCTGAAATTTAGAACTATGTATCAATTATTGGGATGGCAAACTCTGTTCTTGAAATTGTATATTTTCCAAGTAATAGAAGATCGATTAAGTTTTTGAACTACATTTTCTGTTTCTATAGAAATATTTATATTAAGTGAATCATGCATATCACAAAAACACAGAAACATATTTGTTGACTGTTTATTGTGCAATTGATGAGCTGCAGATTTAAAGAGTTTTTTGGGGTGGTAAGGTATTTTGGAGAGTAGGAATCTACATACGAAAACAATACTTTCAACATGCATTTGATAAGACTGATTACTTTCTCAGAACGATACTAGTTGCGAAGATAACAGACATCGGATAAGAACGACAATGCTGAAGCAGATAACAAAGAATTGCAATTGAAGGGGCAAGTGGATAAAGGTGATATGTGATGTTTGAATTTCGCCGATTTACACAAATTCAAACTAGTGTGTATTCAATTGTGTTAATTAACTCACAAACACAATTGAAGGGGCAAGTGAATAAAAGTGATAATTTTTTTTAATTTCTAGAAAAAGTTTTCAAAAAAAATATTACCTTATCACCTTCATCCATAGTAAAATGTCTGTGTTTCCAAAATTGTCACATATCACCTTTATCCACTTGCCCGTTCAATTTTAAAATGCGGACTGTCAGATTTCATTCTTCATTTATCGAGAATTGTTTGAGGCAAATATTTTCCATCACGAAATAAATTATTCTCGCGTCAAAATATATAACGGTAAACACTTCATTTATCGCTTTGTTTGAACTGAATTGTTAATTAAAAAGATAACAATACCGGTTTTTCAAAATTCTTTTGCTGTGTTTAAGGTTTTTGCAAAATATTTCGTAGAAAAATCTCAGTGGTGTTGAAAGAAATTACTCAGCTGCTGAAGATATGACAAGCAGCAGATCTTCGAAATATTGAAAGATGGGGACAAATGGATGGTAATGTTACACTAAAATGAACTGGTCATCGAAAAAACAACCACTTGTTTTGAGAAAAGTTTTATTCTGAAAAACATTTTTGAAAAAAAAAAAAAAAAAAAGAAAAGAGTCGACTACATAAGTGCAACTGATAATAGCGCTAAAAATTAAACAATCATTTTATTCTTTGAACACCATCCATACTACTTTTAAGCATACGTTTTGGAATCGGCACAAAAACAATGTTCAAAAATACGCGGAATCATTCTTCGTGCTCCTTTTTTCCGAAAAAACACTCAAAATTGAGAGCGAAACATTTGCAACGTTTTTATTTTGCCGTTATACATTTATGTTTGTAATTAAGTTCTGATTACTTTTGATTTTACCTATTGTTTTGGTGCCTGCTTTAAAACTTACCGTAAAATGGGGTGTATAGGAACAGCGGGGTAATTCGATACAAAACTCATGATCATTCAAAGAAATAATTCATAAATATACCATCGGGTATTTTTGGTAGTTATTGTTTTTAGAGAGGTAATATTATACGAAGTAGGAAAATAATATTTTTATCATTCTGGCAACACTATTTACTTCTGTGCGAGGCTTCAATCTTGACCGATAAAAACATTAAGTTTCCATGTTCTGCAAAACTTTGTGTAAGTGCAGACCCCTTTATATTTCAAATCTAAGAGTAGTATTTTTTAACTATGCATACAGATGGGTGACAAAATAATACGAACACCTGTGAAATATCAAAAATTCTTTATTAATAAGGAGTTGGACCACCCTTTGACTAAATTACAGATTTAATATGATGTGGGATCAATGCATAAAGGTCAATGATAACGTTTAAAGGAATATTAAGCCATTCCTCTTGCAAAGCGGCCTCTAATTCTGAAAGATTTAAAGGAGGTGGGAATCATGAACGAAGTTTCGACTCCAAATATTTCCACACATGTTAGATAATATTTAAGTCCGGAGACTGAGGGGGCCTGGCGAGATGCTCAACTTCATTGTCATGCTCTTCGAACCATGTTTAGACACACCTAGCGGTGTAGATAGGGGCATTGTCGTCTTGAAAAATCGGTCGCTCTCCAGGGAATAAAGTCTGTACAAAAGGATGAACATGATCCGCTAGAACGCTTATATAGTCATAAGATTTGATTCTCCCATGCAGACATACTAGTGACCCCAGACCACGCCAAGAAATTGCACCCCAAAAATAATGGAGTCAATTCCAGTTTTTGTGACCTCTACACCACCGACGACGCTTGAAAGCATTGGTTTCTGCCACCAAATGTTTACGAATTGCCACTCTCCCATAAACGTTTGCTGTATGAAGTTCTCTATGAACAGTTCTTATTGAAACGGGATCCTGAAGATGACTGTTCATGACTGATGTTATCTCGGATAATGATTGCTTGTGTTTTCGAGCTACTACGAGGTGCAAGACACGTGTATTCCTATCATCAAGCTTTGACTTTTGGCCTATGTTTTGTTTTGAAGACTTCGTCTCACCTTCTTTCATGTATGCTGTCATAACGGCTGATACAGTAACGGCTGTTTCTGTCACCAATGTTCCACTTAAACGTGCCCCAACAATCATCCCTCTTTGGAATTCTGACAGGTCAGACATTTCACTTTATAAAAGCTAGTTAGATAAACTCAGGCAACACAGGGGAAATAATTT
>JAXGGA010020106.1:0-18830 GCA_038373865.1 Uloborus plumipes | reverse complement strand
GAACTTTCATTTTTGCTATCCTTTTGACAAACTCAACAAAGCTATGTATTTCAAATAAGTATAGTTTTACGTTGTTTGATACGGCTCAAAATGCTTCTTATTATTCTTCTCCTTATTGTTATCTTACCTATCACCCCTATTTTGGTAAGATCAGAGAAGACCTGACGCATGTGTAAATGCGCGGAAGGTTTTACCTAAGAAGATCAGACAGTAAGGATAAAGCTCCATATGCAACTGAATATTGTGATCTTTAGCATGTAATTTTTAAAACCATTCTTGACACAGTAAACAATTCAAGTTGTAACTATAGTCCTTCAACTGTAGAAAAGATGTGACCATGGTCTGATTTATCACTAAGCGTTTGATTCTCTGCCCAGTGACTTCCTTTCTGTAGAGCCCCCCCCCCCCTTCTTCTTTTTTGACATTTATTTTAAAAGACAAACATGGTCAATGAGAGAACATGTCGGCCTAGTCCGAAACTAGGAAATCATATTCAGACATTGACTTATGAGAGAAGATTACATATAACAAATCAAACTATGTAACTGGAAAATGAATGGTTCAAATTAATGAAGTTCGGATATTGGGAAGAAATAAAGATCTGTATGGTGCTTCTATAGTAAGTTGACTTTCGACACTGATGATGCTTTCCTCTTTTCCGGATAATAGGAAAGGGTAATTGCTGCGTATTCGAGTTGAAATAGTAGTGTCAATTACGCCTAAAAAATGGAAACATTACATCGGAGGTAAACTTACCAGAGAAGCATTATATCTGTATCCATATCAAGTTTGTGGCAGAAGTTGAACAGATCTTTTAGTTGTAAAAATCTTATTACATATTTAAAATTCTACCAATGTGTAACTATAAAATATTAAATTGAATTTAGTTTTTATTTCATACATTATAAGGGATCATCTTTGAAATAAAATATTTTATGATACAGACTATATTAAAAGCTTTTTAAATTTGGAGTTGGAATTAATTATCATTTAGTCTTTTCTAGGCCTTTTTCAAAAAAAAAAAAAAAAAATCTGTGTGCAAAAATGTTCCCGTTTGGCAATTTCTTTGATAGGGGCAAGTCATGCGAAACAAGCCAGGGCTGTATATATGTCAGAAAAAAAGGGGGAAATATTATTTATAGCTTGTCAAGTAGCTTTAGACTTTTGCTACTATATGTACTGAAAAGGTAGAAATTTTTTACACATTTTATCATATAAATTCAGCACTGTCCCATTCCTCCACTCTCCCATTTGAACTAATTTTCTGTAATCATGTTTTTGATATTAATTTCGCTACAAATGATTTTTTAAAAAGATACTGTGAATTTAACCTTTAGGAGCCGGGTAGTACACATGCTGTACTGTAACTATTTTTTTTTTTGGAGGACGGGGTTGAGATTTTCACTCGAACCCTTTGGAACCGGGGATTTTTTCAAGGTTTCACATGTCTGGTACGACAGTTTATACCTTCTCTTTTCAATGGAAAAGAAATCTGTGGTTCAACTGTCGTACTACCTGGGTCAAAATTTTTTTTCCCAAAAAACAGCCCGGTTTCAAAAGGTTAACCATACGGGAATAACCTCTACCACAAAGTAAGAAGTGTAAGAAAAGTAAAGACACAATCCAAACCAAGCATTATAAAAAAATTTAATATATTTTTACAGGTATAACATTTATTTTTAAACATTAAAAATTTAAATGCAATATATTGCACACACATCTCACAAATTTTTGTCCAGTCATGTAAATAACTTAAGAGATTCATGCTGAGCACTTGAGTTGAGTCAAACCGAAAAGCATGCCACCCTGTATTGCTAATAGTACAAATAGACAAAACAGAGCAGCACACCATTCAGTATCGATTGTAAAGAACCAAATATTCCACTTCCAGGAGTCATATAGATGAACAGACAAGCAGGAGCAGCTTTAAAACAATTTCAACTTTTAATTGGAAATCTAAGAGCAACCTTCAGGCATCTGTAATCTTCAAAGTAAGAAATCTATTCTATACTAGAAATAAAATAAATCAGAATTATTACATCAATAAGGACAGGAATTCCACTGCAAAATGAAATGATTTCTACAAAGTAAAAACTAGACTCAGTAAATTTTCAGGACAATTCCAGAAGGGAACATGCAACATAAACCATCATGCTTTTAAAATCACGTTTTTGTGGACAAAATTTCAAAACTTACTTCATCTTTCAAGTTACACAGCAGTGACCTGATCCAGATCATGGTCACTACTTTGTCCACTTTCTGTAAAGTGCAGGATGGTGGGAAAATGACAAAAATGAAAAATGTTTTTTTTAAAACTTTTTCTCAATAGATTTTTAATAGAATTAATATGGGAATATTAGTATGTAATATTTATCATAAACAGTTAAATTTTTTAAATTAAGAGACAAATTGGAGAGTAGAATTATCGTTTCTTTTCCGAGAGTTAAAAACTGTCCATCATGATTTAAATTTCTGTATTTATTAAAGAAAATTTCTAGGACAATTGTCCAGATAAGCACATGTAATACAGTTAGAACAGTCATCTATGAAATGACAAAAGTCAAAACTTACTTTAAACTTTACATCCCAGTACAGTCGCCCAATTACATACAGTACAGTCACTCCCTTGTGAACTTTCTGTAAAAGTGCAGGATGGCAGAAAAAAAAATAAATATTGATTTACTATGTTACATGAATCAAATTATTGCTGCGATGCAATACAATTCTCACGGATAACTTATTTAAGATACAAAATTTAAATAATTTTTTAAGTCAAAGTAGAAAATTTGGATAGAATAGAATTGAACAACTCTCTCTGTAGTTATAGGCTTGCTTTCTGGATCATAAAATTCAATTACATTTCGAGCAGTATTTATAGTTATTAGCATCCAATGTGACTTGCTATTGAAAGGGAAAATTAAATATGAACTACTGTTTAAGTCTTTGGCTATATATTTCTTCAATGAATTACCTCTTAAAATGGCTTGAGAGTATAAAGAAATTACGGGCACATACCTATTTGAGTCGTAAGTAATTATATAAAGAAATGCATCAATTATGGTGTCATAGAGTGTCATAGAGATAGTCCTTTGTGAAAAACTGGGGAGACAGATTTCAAAATTCTTCCTTCTTCATCGGTAAGAAAAGGATCTAGTGATTTAAGAGCAAGAATCTGAGAAACTGTCACGCCTAGCATTATGAGGTGATTCATGACCTCTCAGATTTTCTCCCAAAAATTACCAAATGTTTATTATCTTATTGAAAGACCAAATCCAGAATGTTTTGCTCTAAAGTTGAGTTGTTTAGTTTTTATGGACCCCTAAAGATGAAGGTGCGGCATCAAAAATTAAGCGGATTTTCAATGCATGGAAGTTGCCGTGAACCAAAACTCTTACCAGGAACTGTTCAACTCCAATTTTCTTTTTGTATATGGAATATAGAAGGTTGAAACTTTACAAAATGAATGTTAAATTTGTGGTAAGTTGTTGCCGTAAGGTCAGTGAAGGCCCTCAAAACAAGGCATTTTTGACGTTTTTTAGCGTTTTTGAGGTCCAAAAACAGCTTGCACATTTCAGTTGGCACGGCAAAAGTAGTGTCGTTTGAAAGACCAGTGTAAGCACTTTAAAATAATGTATAAATAACCGAAGAAAGTTCAACGTGCTTTTAGTTGTGTAAGGCCGAAATATGAAAAATGTCATATTTTACCGATATTCAAACGGTCATAACTTCCTCTGCCAACAACATATTGAAATATTTTTTTTGCCAATGTCATACTCTATTCTTTGTCTTAACAGAACAGTTGAGTCCTTAGAGGCGAAATGTGAAATTTTTTTTTACAAAAATGTACAGGAAAAAATAAATTTTTTGTAAAAAAAAATTTCACATTTCGCCTCAAAGGACTCAACTGTTCTGTTAAGACAAAGAATAGACTATGACATTGGCAAAAAAATATTCCAATATGTTGTTGGCAGAGGAAGTTATGACCGTTTGAACATCGGTAAAATATGACATTTTTCATATTTCGGCCTTACGCAACTAAAAGCACGTTGAACTTTCCTCGGTTATTTATGCATTATTTTAAAGTGCTTACACTGGTCTTTCAAACGACACTACTTTTGCCGTGCCAACTGAAATGTACAAACTGTTTTTGGACCTCAAAAACGCTAAAAAACGTAAAAAATGCCTTGTTTTGAGGGCCTTCACTGACCTTACGGCAACAACTTACCACAAATTTAACATTCATTTTGTAAAGTTTCAACCTTCTATGTTCCATATACAAAAAGAAAATGGGAGTTAAACAGTTCCTGGTAAGAGTTTTGGCTCACGGCAACTTCCATGTCTTGAAAATCTGCTTAATTTTTGATGCCGCACCTTCATCTTTAGGGGTCCATAAAAACTAAACAATTCAACTTTAGAGCAAAACATTCTGGATTTGGTCTTTTGTTAAGATAATAAACATTTGGTAATTTTTGGGAGAAAATCTGAGAGGTCATGAATCACAGGCGTGACACTCTCTCAGATTCTTGCTCTTAAGCATATAAGTTTTTATCTCAATATTATTTATGGTTACCTCAGATTTTGAAGCATTATCGATTGTAGCATTTTTACCAAAAACAGGAACATCAACTGGAGTATTATTTAAGAAGCAATTACATGAAAAATTATGAATTAACTTGGTGTAAATTATTTTTCTAAAATCATAAGAATTGAATGGAATATTTAAACTTACCTTATGCACAATTTGACTGGCATAATGGCACACAAATATTCCACAATTTATATCATCATCAAATTCTTTGAAAATTCGCTTGGGATTCAAACAGTTAATATCATACCCAAATGCATCAGACCAAGCACTTTTCAGCTTCTCAATCATACTTGAATGAAATAAGGATACATCAGGTTTCGGATCCAAAAGTAAAATACATTTATTAGTAATATCTACAACAAAAAGACTCCAATGATTAGTATGACATACTGGAATAAAAATTATATTGACTGTTGATTTTCTGAAAACGTCTAATAAAATGGAACACTGAGCAGAACTATTTAAAATCAACTGAGAGACTGATGTTCCAATATAAGTAAATCCTACATGTTCACTACATAAAATATAAAAAAATGCATCAATAACAACCCATCCTTTAACAAAATCATTATTACACTCCCTTAAAGCGTTAACTTCAAAATCAGAAAGGCATGGATCTAAAGATTTCAGAACCACTTTACTTAATTTATATTTTCCTATGCATCTTAAAATGAAATATGATTTAAATTATCTAAATTTGCTGTAAAAGAATTATTTGTGACGAAGGCTTTTTTGTACTTATACTTGCCATTTTTTCTGCTTTTGTCACAGTCTTGGTTTCTGATGCCAACTTCATTACATACCTGATTGAAAACTTTCTTCCTTTTGACAGATTTTCTTTTATTTGTTTTAAAAAACTGCTGTGGAGCTAACTTTTGATTAGGTGGGACATATTGCTTTAGAAAATCAGATGTTTCATCTTTCTTGGAGCACGTTAGAGCATTATTGCATTTCGAAACAAGCAAATTGAAAGTTGTTATAATATCTTTCTTAAGTACTTGGGGTGGGAGATTAGGATCTTTTGCCTGAATTTTTAACTTATCGCACAACTCGGCAATATTAGGAGAATAGCCGGTCTCTGCACAAACCTGTGTGGAATCTGATTTCCAACCCTCAGGGAAATGTTGCAAATCTTGCAAATCGTCATCGCTAGGATCTGGAATCTCTATGCAGTTGTTTTTTACACTGGAAATGTCTGAACTTGGATTATTTTTAAGAGGTTCTAAACTATGAATTTTATGGATATGCTTACACATTTTGCTTATGTCAGAGCAGTTACATTGATACAAGTGGCTACACAAATCAAAACAATTTGGCTGTATACAACGAAGCAGACAGTGATCAGGCTCCCTACAGGTGTTGATTAATTTAGTGATAGTATATTTTACTGACCTATTAGTTTCTGACCTCACATGCCAAAGATCATGAGCATATTTTGTAACATAGCTATCTGGGATACCTTTACTACGATTATGGCGTTGATCATATTCTGGTTTAAATAATAACACAGGTTTCTCGTACAGTACATTCCTTCTATAATCAACATACCTGTTCTGTTCAACTTGTAGCAAAACCTGGATGAGAAAGTCTAAGCGCCTATTAAAGCGGCGTTCTAAGTAGTTCTTTTTCAAATTACTAAAAAAAGATTCACAATAATTATTCGTGTCAGTATCACAATGATAAAATTTGCGATGACATGCAGCCCATAGCTCAACTCTGTTGGAATATTCAGATAAAAAGTACTGTATAAATTCTTTGCATTTACCTTCATAATTAGTTATGAACTCCCGATGCTTTTCAGAAAACGTGTTCAATTCAGGTTCATTAATTAATACTTTTAAAATTTCTTTTATCTCCTCACGAACAATTTCATCTTTAACTTTTACAGCTAAATTCCTACTCCAAGCTTACATTACACGAAATTTTCACAATAAATGCTTAATATCACAATTAAATGCAGATTTAAATGCTTTAAAAGTTACCTTGTCATCATCTGTCATAATGCAATTGACTATTAAGTTTTCATTTCTCAAGGCTAAACTTCTGAAAAGACAAAATAAAGTGTGGAAATTTAAATAATTAGTGATGAAAAAAGCAACAGGATAACCTTTACCAAATTCATCTGGGATAATAACTGTTAACAAATAAAAACCGTACACATTTGTATGATGAGTAGAATCAATGCAAAGTATTCTATTACCTGCATTGGCCATCGTGTTTTTTTGTTCTTTAGTTTGAAGACCAAAGGCGAAAATTGAATCTTTATCGGGTATACCATCTAAATCTTTGGGACCAAACATTGTGCTATTGAACTGAAGCTTGAATAATAATACTGGGTCATACGGCTCACCTCTTAAAATATGGACTAAACTTATGACGGATTCCTGATCATTTTCAGCATTAGAAGCTCGTTTGTATGATTGTATGCACTTTGTCGAAGCTAACTGCTCTTTGGAATATGGTACAACATCTCTATTTTCTCTTGATCCAAATTCGTCTCTCAACATTTTCTTGATCGTTTTAACAGGAATGGATAACCGCAAGCTGGACTTGATTAAATTTCGGGCATTTAAACTCATACGACGATGAATGGTATTTGGGAAATTCAAACAGTGATTATATTTTTTATAATAAAGCACGACTACTTTATTTCCTTCTTCTCGAACACAAATTTTGACCGGACAGTCAGACCTTTTCACAGTTCCTTTCGGATTCCGTCTATTCGTTTTTCGTTGCTGAAATTGAGAATCTTTAGAGCTAAGCTGGCAAGAAAAATACATATAATTAGAATCTTTTGATTTTGTACCAGTTATTTTCCTAAAAGAAGTGAGAGTCCTTTTTGATTCTACATCAACCCAATTATAAAAATCTGTAACAGATTCAAAAGACAAAGTAATCAAATCTGTACTCGAATGTGAAATTAAATGTCGGTTTAGATTACCACTGTACTCAAATGTTAATGAACAATTAGGAAATGGACAATTTAAAGACTTAACACTGAACTTGCAAACCTTCTTATGGGAAAAATAGGTCTGTTTACTGTTGAAGCACCTGCTGCAGTCTACACATTTTCGAGGATATAAAGGAGTATTAACAGACAAATCATTCTCTGCATCAATCAAAGTGATATCCAAGTTCATTGCTGTACTCAAAACATTACTTTCATTCATAAGTTCATCTTTCGCTCCTTTATTTTCATTTGCCTCAACTTTATTACAAACATACATGCTAATATCATAGTTAATATTACTTGAATAATTTTTTCAACTTTTATGATGATGAGAAAATGTAAACTTACTTGAATATACTCTAAGGCATTTTTCACATTGCCGTGGATATTGCACTTTTTGCTCACCCCTAACACAGTTTTTTAAATGTTTCCGAAAAGTATCTTTACTTGAATATACTTTCAGACACTTTTCACATTGTTTTGGGAAATTGTTCACAACCTTCACAATTTTATTTCCTTTATTGCATTTTTTAAAATGTTTAGAAAAAGATGACGATGTTGAATAAACTTTATTACAATTTGAACAAATTTTGGAAAATGTTTTCTTTTCATCTCCCCCACCACCAGTCAGATTAAATAAGGATAAAGATAAACTTTTAGATTCTACCTTTCTTAATGTTTCAATAATGCTTTTATCTCTTCCCGCAGCTTGAAATTCCTTTAAATAAGTGTCAGGTAAGTGAAACTTACCAATGGCAGGAGACATCGCTATTTTCAATTTAATTGCCCTGTCACTTATTTGAGCAGGCATAGTCTGGGTTTCCTGCAAGAAAGCAGAAGTTAAGACAGAGGAAGATTGAAGGGTAAAATGTTTAATTACACAAATTAGAGATGATACAGGGCTTAGCATTGCTACCTTACTCACCGAGTACTTTACTGGATCTTTCATTGTGGAAAGTATCTCCAGGTTAGCGGAATGAAGCAGTTTTTCTGCAGGTTCATTTGACCTTATATTAGCAGGCATCACAGGGAAAGCAACAGGAGATTCTACGGTAGTTGGCTGCAAAGAAATTTGTTTTATATCAGAAATAGGCTGAGTACAATCTACAGGAATTGAAGACGATACAGACTTCACCTTGGTTACCCTTCTTACTGAATAATCTTTCATGGTGTCGGGTTCTTTCAGAATAGTTGAATAAAACAGTTGCTCTGCAGGTTCAGGTGACCTTACAGTAACAGGCATCAAAGCATCAAGAGGTTCTTGGGAAGACTGCAAAAAAGTTGATGTTAAAACAGAACAAGATTTAATAGAATCTACAAGAATTGGAGACGATACAGGCCTTGAATGAACGAATGAAGTAAAAAGGGGGCGCCCCTAAGGCAGCGCAAGCACTGCGACCACAGGTCTATTGTACTATCCCCGTTAGAACCCTAAAAGAGCCCAATAGCGAAAATGAACTTAAGCAGATGTCTAACAGGAATGCTAGACAGTTTCATGGGGATCTAAACAATGGTACCCCACATGTTCAAACCTGTAGGCAGAATAAAAATCACATTCGCACAGAACATGACCAGAACTTCCATCCGCCTCAAGGCAGCCTCTGCAAGCTGGGTCATCAGTGATACCCAACAGGTTTAGGTGTCTATTAAGAGTGCAGTGTCCGGTGAGAAGTCCAATGGACATCTTAATCTCTTTTCTGCTCAAACTAAGTAGCTCCCTGGACCTCAGCCAGGGTTGACGTTGGTTGAGAGCTTTAGCTTGTCTCTGTGAGTCAGACTGAAGCCACCTGGCATATGAGTCATTCATAAGCAGGTTTCTTATAGTATTCCTGACTTTGTTATAGGGCAAACCAATAGCAGGTCCAGGACCTACGAATGGCATGTTGGAGCCTAATTTGGCAAGCTGATCAGCAACTTCGTTTCCATCAATGTTACGGTGTCCAGGGACCCAGTAGAGGGTAACCTTGTTCTTGCTGGCGAGCCTTACTAGTGCATTGTGGCATTCCCAAACTGACTTGGTAGTAAAGCAGTAGCTATTGAGGGCTTTTAAGGCGGCTTGACTATCAGAGAAAAATAAAACATACAGGCCTTACTGTTGTAACCTTTCTCACAGAGTACTTCAGTGGTTCTTTCGTGACAACAGGTTTCCTCCGATAAGTCGAATAACGTTGTCCTTTCGCAGGTTCAAGTGATCTTACAGTCCTAACAGGCATCAAAGCAGGGAAAGCATAAGGATATTCTTGGGCAGTAATAGCTTGCAAAAAAGTTGGTGTTACAACAGAAGGAGGTTTAATACTATCTACAAGAATTGGAGACGATACAGGTCTTACCGCTGTAACCTTTCTCACTGAGCACTTTGCTGGATCTTTCATTGTGACTGGTTTCTTTAGAATAGTCGAATATAGTTGTTTCACAGGTTCTGGTAATCTTACAGCAGCAGGATTCAAAGTAGGGAAAGCATAGGGATACTCTCTGGACATTGGCTGTAAAAAAGTTGGTGTTAAAACAGAAGGAGGTTCATTGAAATTTACATAAATAAAGTAGGTACAAACCTTACTGTTGTCATCTGTTTGACTGGGCACTTTACTGGATCTTTCACTATGACAGGCTTGTTCAAAATAAAAGAATAAAGAGGTCGTTTCGCAGGTTCAGGCGACTTCACAGCAACAGGTACCAAAGCAGGGAAAGCATCAGGAGATTCTTGGGGAGTTGGCTGCAAAACAGTTGGTGTTAAAGCAGAAGGAGTTTGAATGCAAACAACGGAAATTGAAGATGGTACAAGTCTCACCTCTCCTCTATCATCTTGCTCACCAAACTCCTTGAGATCAAAGGAACTGGTTGAACAACGGCGGGTTGAGCTGGAACTGCTACGGGATTAATCCTCTTCAGGGTTTGAACAAAAAGGGCTGCCAGCTTGTCATTGCCACTTTGGTTGAGATGAAGACCATCCCGTCCCAAAAATGCTTCCCATGAGGTATCAAACCTGCAAAAGAAAAACGCTTCTCGATCTTGGCAATATTGATCAAGATATTTATTTGTGTAGTTGATTCGGTGGTTCAGCACCTCTACCTGCAGTGAAGAGTTCATACGATCTCGACCACTCAGGAAAAAGTTTGTACGACGAGGTACAATTGCACTAACAACCACCTTAACGGGATTCAAACGTTGTATTTCCTTAAATAAATGATCATACTTACGAGTACAAGCCTCATAAGTACATGACCCTTGACTAATGTTATTAGTCCCAACATGAACTAAAACACAATCAAAGGTATCATTTATTAAGGAAATACGCCGAGTGATTCCCTGAATAGTTTGACCTGGAAGGGAAATGAAACTTACTTCATGATCAGATAATTCTTTGACCAAATATTGTTCTAAATATTTAATCATCGAATCGCCAATAATGAGTAATTTCATGATTAATCTACAAACTATCAACTAAAGTATATGTCGCAAATGCTAAGGGCCTCCACGACTCTGGGGGCCCCGAAAAGAATTCATGGAAGTAGAATTTTATCTTCAACTCATCACACATATGTAGACAATATACAACAGATCAAGTTTTCCCCCTAGATTTTAAAAGAGTTTCAGATAACACATTCCGTACCCTCTTCCAAAAGACTTTTAATTTGCTATTCATATGCTGAAATTTAAATTAGGAAAACAAAAATTTCACACAAACATTTGAGAAGGCTGCGGGAACTTCCTATAGCTCAAAGCTTTTAGATGGCACTTTAGGTCTTCGAGCTATTGAGACTTGACTGTTAAAAGCAGCTTTATTGCAAATGATAAAATCTATGCCGTTGC
Source organism: Uloborus plumipes (assembly GCA_038373865.1). Taxonomy (NCBI): domain Eukaryota; kingdom Metazoa; phylum Arthropoda; class Arachnida; order Araneae; family Uloboridae; genus Uloborus; species Uloborus plumipes. The sequence goes on along the minus strand of JAXGGA010020106.1, from coordinate 7,482 downwards.
AGTACAAACTGCACAAAATAATCGATACACTTTCATGCTAAAAAAATCTTTTTTATTGCAGAAATTTCTGCTTAGTGCTTTCAACAATTAACAATGAACGAGAATGCTTCATATGTTTAGGTTAATAGATGTAATTAGGGAAATAGTGAGAAAAACAAACATTGTAGGTTTAATCTATGCTATAACAATATGCTAAAACATTTTTTCTTTTTTTATAACAATATGTAATATGATAAAATAAACAAAAACTTTAATACATATATAAAAGTAAGGTTTACAGATGTGACTCCGTTATGGTTACTTAATTTAAATACGGCCTCCAGTGGTTAAAAATATTCCTCACCTCAGGTATTAACTAAAAAACAATACACTACAAACAATATGAAGAGGATCCGAAATGCAGTTTGTCTTAGCAGTAGATTGTTTTAAGCGTGTTTGTTATAGTTCGACTTTCGTTTATGTATAACAATATGTTTTTCTTTTTAATTAATTAATTTACTTTTTTTGACTTTATTAGCCATTATTGTTTTAAAGTAAAATAAATTGCAATAGTCCAGGCTAGTGTTCATTGAAATGTCATGATACCTAAAATTTTTACATATATGACATTTTTTGACTGTATCTATACTATTTTGACCTGCTGATTCCGAATCCGTTGAGTGCCAGACGGTAAACCTTGAGCATTTTTGTCAAAATGGCGAAAACCAAGATGGCTGCTATAAAAGGTATGAAGCAAATTAATGGAAACGTAAGTGCAATGAAACATACTTTACACTTAAAAATGATTGTACTCTTTAGTCAAAATACAATTCTATTGATATTTATGATAAGTATATGAAAAATTTTTTTAAACCAAATAATAAAATTCAAGATATTAGCCTAAAAAGTTGTAAGGTTTAATTTTCAGGTATTAATCAATTTTTAAACCGTAATGGACATGAAAACGGAATTTTTTAACGAAGATAAATGGTTAAAATGATATGCAGGGATCATAAAAAATGTGATTTAGCCTAACAATAACACTAAAAATATTTAGAAACATTTCACATTTAAGTTTCGGGATTTTTCCGGTTTAAACCAATTTCCTTGAAGAAACAAGTTTCTTTTACAAAAGAACTTTTATATTGATACAAGTTGCATGAGTGCGGACTTCTCGCTGTTGTGAAAGGTATTTTTAGCTACCAGTTGAAAGGTATATCCAATGTGTTTGTTTAGTGTTTCGCCTTCAGCTCGATTACGGATTGTCCAGATTGACTTCACATAAATAAGGGTATGTGCAATCTTTCGATGTTGTAGTTTTGCAAGAATTGCAAACTTATAAGCAGCTCAACTGTATTTGCTAGCAATTTCTGCCTTAGCAGTGGCTAAATTTGTTAAACTGCTCCAGGAGCCTTCCTGGTAAGCCAGTAAAGTGCCAAACATTTGACACTTGACACCCTGATGTCCTCCGCACCTACTGTTTGAACGGTTTATCGGCTTTGGGACCCCAGGGACATTTATTAAAAACTAAACATGTTACATCTTACAAAGCATTTTTTTTTCACGATTTTGACATATCTTAGAGCATCATACAATTACAAACTTAACATAACAAACATCTTAACAAAACATTTTTTTTTCTTAAACATAAAATGAGATCTTTTTTTTTTTTTTTAATAAATTTAAGATATTTAAAAAAAAAGTGCCAAATAGAAGAGCTTTTGGAAAGTTCCCAATTTCTTGCCGTAAAGTGACTGACTTTTATTTGGAAGGTTTCTAAATTCTTTAGGAAGATTACTGACTTTAGCTAAGCAGTGAATCATAATCATATCAAATTCTTCATGAGAAACAAAAGCTTGTTGAATTCCAACACCAATTTAATCGGAAAAGGATTGGTAACAGCAACAATTACACATTGGCTTGGGTATCGAACACAGTCTGCTCACAACAAACTTAATTATTTGCGTCTTATTTGGTAAAACTTTCAGTACGATGTCTCTTTTAGAAAGTGGTGATTTTTCATTAAGTTGAAAAACACAATCGACATTTTTCTCTTGTGTGGCTCGGCGTTGTGATGTAGTGCAAAATTTATGGTGTCTCTCAAGCAGATTGTGTACCGCTAGAACAGTTTGTAAGTCGTGTTTAATAAGGTTTTCTACATCACTGCATTTACTCACGCAGCTGGCGTTGCGGGTCAAGATACTGCCCACAATGTTGCACATTCACCAAGAATGATAATTTCTGGACGACTCTTTATCGCCTACCCTGAAAACTGCTTTAAGTTTTGACTTTAGTGTAGATTTATTTAGACTTCTCTTATTTCAATCATCATCAAATAAAGCAGTAGGATGAGGAGCTAGTTCATGAGTAAATAATTTCTGTAAGGAGACTTTCCCTTGATGAATAATTTAAATTATATATCATAATTATGTCCGGTGTATATGATGCGAATCACATATTTTAGTCTTCTTTGCAGTGAACGTAACCATCGTTTTAACCTTCTTAATGTTTAGTAGAATCTTTGGGGCTACGTTTTCTCATATACATGCCACTGTGAATTGTCAATTTTACCTGAGTCCTCTGCATTTGAAGTTATTAGTTTGCAATCCTCGCAAAACTATAACATTGAAAGATTGCCCATACCCTTATTTGGGTGAAGTCAATCGGGACAATCCGTAATCGAGCTGAAGGCGAAACTCTAAACAAACACATTGGATATACCTTCCAACTGGTCGCTAAAAATACCTTTCACAACAATGAGAAGTCCGCGTTCATGCAACTTGTATCAATATAGGAAGCTTTTTCGCAAAAGAAACTTGTTTTTTTAAGGAAATTGGTTTAAACCGGCAAAATCCCGAAACTGAAATGTGGAATGTTTCTAAATATTTTTAGTGTTATCGTTAGGCTAAATCACATTTTTCCTGATCCTTGCATGTAATTTTAAACATTTATCTTTGTTAAAACATTCTATTTTCATGTCCATTACGGTTTAAAAATTGATTAATACCTGAAAATTAAACCTTACAACTTTTTAGGCTAATATCTTGAATTTTATTATTTGGTACAATTTTTTATTCGTATAATTTTCACAAATACTTATTTTCAATAGAATTATATTTTAACTAAAGAGTATAATCATTTTTAAGTGTAAAATATGTTTCATTGCACTTACGTTTCCATTTATTTGCTTCATACCTTTTATAGTAGCCATCTTGGTTTTCGCCATTTTAACAAAAATGCTCAAGGTTTACCGTCTGGCACTCAACGGATTCGGAATCAGCAGGTCAAAATGGTATAGAAACAGTCAAAAAATGTCATATATGTAAAAATTTTAGGTATATGCCCTTCTAGCCTGGACTACAATGATATTACTAATACATACTCATATTCAACGCATAGTAGTCTATAATACAGCACTGAAGAATAACTTATTTAAGAAATGTGTTTCTTTGATGCATGTAATTATTTATTATCTCCTTTTTTTTTCAAATGAATAAAATATACTCTTATTCTTAATACGTGGCTCAATTTTTTTCACACTGGCGATGCGTAGGGACACACCCCAGTTACACAATAAACTGCATATTATTGTACTTTTGGGTTTTTGCTTTCAATTAAATTAACTTGCATTGTAGTTGTGACAAAATATTAGTTATTTTACAAATTATGCGTCCCAATAAACTTTATTTATTTATTTATTTATTTTTTGAGATAAAACTAAGAATATGTGGGGTAAGATGCGGCCCCTGGCACTCCCGTAAATCCGTCTGTGGCTATAAAAACTTTAAATCGGTATACTTCACATACATGATAAGCATGTGTAAAGCTGATAAAGACTTACGATTGCCTAAAAAATGGTGAAAAAATGGATAAATAAAAAGAAATCGTGAGTTTTCGCCTATTTTCTGGTGAGATGTCGAGATTATTAAAATAAGGAAAATACGACTAGAAACAAAATAGATCAAATTGGGAATTTTATTCCTCCTAAAGTTTCAACTTTAGGGCATCCTTGGTCACAAATTTAAATTTAAATTTAAATAAATCAACGGCGAATTCAAGGAAAGGGGGCTATGAGGCATCAGACCTCCTCCAGCAGACTAAAGCCCATGACTTCTCCTCTAAAGCCCTTTAAGATCATCTAAAATACCGGTTTTAAGATTTCAGTTTCTACAAATTTCTTCGGAAGATCCTTCGTATTCGCTTATTCAACGTCATCTTATAATTTAGTTTTTAAAGCTTTAATTTCAACAAAATCCCTGGAGAGAATCTCCGTATCCAAAATATGTCCCTAAAGTTTCCAAAGATCTACAATTGCGTTTTTAGGATTTAATGACAAAAATATTCCGGGAAATAGTCCCAAACTAAGTCCCGTTTCTTAACTTCAAAGCCATTCTACTACAGAGTTTTAAAGCTCTCAGTCATGGCTACCTGCGATCTTAAGCGGCTAGCCAGACGGGCGAAAAAGAGCGTACAAGCAGAACTTACATTTTCTGCCACATCAGTCATTTGGCGCTGATCTCCTAGGGTTCGGTGAGACTTTTTAAAGGGAAAGGTATAGTAATAACATGCGTGTAAAGACTTGATTTCTAGGAGTAAAACTGTTTCAGTCTTGATGAAAAAAAAAACAAACATCAAAATACATAGTGTTGTTATGTGTTCACAGTTTAAAACATTTATAAAGCACATGAAACAATTTAAAGATTGTTTAAAAGTCATAACACATGCAGTCTTCGAAACTACATTTACGTGAAACATTACGTTTACATCTGATTTAGAAGATAGCTTTATATATTCGAGAGACAATCATTTATTTAAAGGATTACATTTTCCTCACTTCCAGTTTAACCAGAGTTGCAAAAAGGAAAGCTGATTCTTCTAAAATTACATTTATAGAAGCGCCGAAGAAAACGTAAAAGTTCAAATAGCAGGCCCGTCCTTCCGAATTGGGGGAGGGGGTCAATTAAAATACAGTTTTGTATTTTAATTGACCCAACTCCCCCGGATGGGGGGGAAATTCCGAATTAGGGGAAGGGGGTCAGAGGGGGGTCAATTAAAATACAGTTTTGTATTTTAATTGACCCCCATCCCCCGGATGGGAGGGAAATTCCGAATTGGGGGAGGGGGATCAGAGGGGGTCAATTAAAATACAGTGTTGTATTTTAATTGACCCCCTCCCCCGAATGGGGGGAATTCGGAATTGGGGGAGGGGGTCAGAGGGGGTCCATTAAAATACAGTTTTGTATTTCAAAACCCCCTCCCCGAATGGGGGGGGAATTTCGAATTGGGGGAGGGGGTCAGAGGGGGGTCAATTAAAATACAGTTTTGTATTTTAATTGATCCCCTCCCCCGAATGGGGGGGAATTCGGAATTGGGGGAGGGGGTCAGAGGGGAGTCAATTAAAATACAGTTTTGTATTTCAAAAACCCCCTCCCCCGAATGGGGGGGAATTTCGAATTGGGGGAGGGGGTCAGAGGGGGGTCAATTAAAATACAGTTTTGTATTTTAATTGACCCCCTCCCCCGAATGGGGGGGAATTCGGAATTGGGGAAGAGGGTCAGAGGGAGTCAATTAAAATACAGTTTTGTATTTTAATTGACCCCCTCCCCCGAATGGGGGGATTCCGAATTGGGGGAGGGGGTCAGGAGGAGGGTCAATTAAAATACAGTTTTGTATTTTAATTGGCCCCCTCCCCCGAATGGGGGGGAAATTCGGAATTGGGGGAGGGGGTCAGAGGGGGTCAATTAAAATACAGTTTTGTATTTCAAAGACCCCCTCCCCCGAATGGGGGGGAATTTCGAATTGGGGGAGGGGGTCAGAGGGGGTCAATTAAAATACAGTTTTGTATTTTAATTGATCCCCTCCCTCGAATGGGGGGAATTCGGAATTGGGGGAGTGGGTCAGAGGGGAGTCAATTAAAATATATTTTTGTATTTTAATTGACCCCCCTCCCCCGAATGGGGGGAATTCAGAATTGGGGGAGGGGGTCAGAGGGAAGTCAATTAAAATACAGTTTCGTATTTCTGCCACATCAGTCATTTGGCGCTGATCTCCTAGGGTTCGGTGAGACTTTTTAAAGGGAAAGGTATAGTAATAACATGCGTGTAAAGACTTGATTTCTAGGAGTAAAACTGTTTCAGTCTTGATGAAAAAAAAAAAACAAACATCAAAATACATAGTGTTGTTATGTGTTCACAGTTTAAAACATTTATAAAGCACATGAAACAATTTAAAGATTGTTTAAAAGTCATAACACATGCAGTCTTCGAAACTACAGCGCGTCTCGAAATGATAGGTCCACCCTTATTTTTCAAAATTTCGACTCTTAATTGAGAATAAAAATCACTTTTTTTGACAGTGATTATATATCTGTAATTGTTAAAACTATGTTTGATGAAATTTCTCAAAAAATGAATCATTTCTTCTTATTTGATGCAAATTTTCATTTTCAGACCGTTTCAAAAAGATAGGTCCACCTTCAGAAATTTTGCCCCAACCACGTTTATTTCCAAAAATCTGCATAAGTATCGTTGCTTATTCTTACTACGGGATTATGCTTGCTGCTGTGGAGGTATTTAAACAGATTTGAACAGCACTTTGTAGTCAAACAAAACGGGTTGTCGTTGCAGTCTTTCGCTGGTTGAGCAGGGAAAAATTGATGCATTAAAACAGTCTGGAAAATCGAACAGAGAAATAGGTAAGCTTTTAAACAGATCACAAAGTGTTGCAAACATTTTTTTGCTATTTGGAAATGCTTATAGCAGTAAAAAATCATCTGGCCGCAAATCAAAAGTGACACCCCTACAACGAAGCACTATCGTAAGGGACCTAAAATCCAGAAATAATGAGCATATCCACTTTGGCCAAACAACTAAACCCTGCAATATCAAAATCTACAGTCCACAGAGCGGTAAAGAAGTTCGGCAATTTTCTTTACGGGAAAAGGAAAGCGGCTCCGAAATTGACTAAAAAGCACAAAGAAAAGAGATTGAAATTCGCACAGGAAGAGATGTCCTGGAAACAAAATAGGCATCGTGTGATATTCAGTGATAAAAAGGAATTCAACCTGGATAGTCCAGATGGTTGGCATTATTACTGGCACGATCTGCGCAACGATAGACAGATATTCTCGAAGAGGCAAGCTGATGGTGGTTCCGTTATGGTGTGTGCCCGATTCAGAGGGACAGGAAAAACTGATATAGCATTTATAAACAATCGTTTGAATGCTGCTGGCTATAACAAGCTGTTTGAACAATATTTTCTCTCACAATCAGAACCCATTGGGGGCTCATTCTTCATGTTCTAACCGGACAATGCTCCTCTGCACTCTGAAAAGTCCACTTTTGAATGGTTTCTGGATAATGTTGTACATATTATCGATTAGCCACCTTGCAGCCCCGACCTGAATCCAGTAGAAAACATGTGGGGTATGCTCGCAAGAGCAGTGTATGCAGGCAGAAGGCAGTACAACAGTACTTGCAGACTTAAAAAGGGTTTTTTCCTCCT
>JAXGGA010020105.1:0-18832 GCA_038373865.1 Uloborus plumipes | reverse complement strand
GGGTGAATAATGGATTAAGACCAGAAACCTAGTAACGCAAAAAATAGCTGTGTACATTTGAAGCATAAGGTAATTTGGGGGAAGACGCCGCGCCGTATTGGGGAAGATATTATTCAACTTCGCAGAGATGGTTTATGACTCCTCCTTTTTTCAGGATTGTCCATTTTTAGGAAGGGGTGATACGCAGATGAAAATTGAGGAATGGGATGCACAATTGCGGCATTGGTTATAAAGCTTGAATACGTCACCTTGCTTACCTTTAACTGGTCTCCCAATTTGAGAAATTAGCCAAAGAGGAAACTATTTTAATTTTTGCACAATCGAGAAAGATTTCTCATTGGATACAAGAAAGTAGGTGGGTCTAGGTTTTATATCTTTCCGCAGCCATTGGCCATTGACTGCAGCGCCTCCAACTGTTCATTTAAATTTAAAAACAAAATGGTAACATAAGGGTTGCAATAAAGAAAGCAAAGACTTGTTTTCACTTCCCTGCCAAATGCAGGTGTGGCTTGAAGAATTATTTAATACTTCATAAAACTTATCACTTCGCCAAAATGTCGCTAAACTTGCAAATATGGCACACTGGAGTTTCTTCCTTCTCTACCTATTTTAAGGAATAGACTCGTTTTCTCATTTGATTGACACCGGCCATCTCGTCGCGGTTGAATAATACCGTACCATGAGTTTCACCCACAAGCATCAACAAAAACAGCTACACTGTTAAAAATTTCAGGAAGCTTTTATGGTAAATGTTACTGTAAAATGTAGCGTTTACAGAACAGAAATTTTTTACAGTAAATCATACCGACAAAAAATTGCGATTGCAGCGCCAATTGATTACCATGTGACTTACTGTGCGATGCAGATGACACCCTATTTCCTCTGTCCTGATGTGTTCATCTGGTACGGTGGATAGTAAAGCAGTGTGTAAAAATTGGGTCCCGGGTTCGATCCTTGTCGTTCGTATCTCGTGCTTTTTAATTCTCGTTTTCTCTTTCGTAAAATTTTACAGTAAAAAAAATTTTACGGTAAAAGTTACTGGCAACATGGATGCCAGTAACTTTTACTGTAAAATTTCATGAAATTTTTTAACAGTGTAGTCAGGATGAAGAAGCATGTACATTGAGAGTATAAATAAATTGGTTTTGATTTCGCAGGTTTAAGTGGTGTTGTTATAGCAATTTGTCGTTTTTACTGCTCTGATGAGCAGCCAAAATAGTATTAATTGCCTTTGTCTAAGACGCCTTATTTTCGTTTGGGGAAGATGCCATAGCTTCTTAACACGCGCTCGAGAAAACAATGATCCTACTCGAAACATAGACCTAGAAAACTACGCTGAAAAGTCGAAAAAATGCGTTTAAAATAAATTGTATGCAGCAGTTGATGCAAAAATATCATTCACGGCGTCTTCCCCCTGCGGACATTGCATTAGCGGCACCTTTCCTAATGGTAAGGGGAAGATGCCGAAATGGAAGGGTTTTGTAATAATAAATTTTCGATGGTAAAAAATTGTTCTTCAAGGCGAAACATATTTTTTTACCAATCACAAAAGTTCATATTTTGTGTACAAATTGAATTTTTTAAAATAAAACCAATGTAATATTTTACATGAAATGACGATGAAAACTACGGCGTCTTCCCTTAAACTACCTCATCTCATTTCTAAGGTGTTATGATGATTTGCTTTTTGTCTGAAAAATTCGAGTGTGAAGATTTGAAGACAAAAACTGAGCATAGTTTTATTTCTTAAAACATTTGAACTTAAAACCTTTTCCCCTTTAAAATTTGAAATTTAAGGGGAAAGTGAGAAAATACCAGTTTTAACCTTTGAAGTGATATTAAAAGGCGTTCAGAGATATTTCTAAGATAAAAAATATTTAACAAGCACCTTCCTTCCCTCCTAAAATCAGTACTAAATATCCAGGGTGCACACACTTTTAAGCCACGTCCCTTTTTGTGAGGACTTTTCTACCATTTTTGGCATAAAACTGTCTTCAAGCTAATGCAGGTTTCTCCGCACTTGCCATAACACGTGGTTTAACAGGTTGGATGGGGCCCTGAAGAGCGCTTTGTTATTTTGCTCCAAACCAGGAACAGAGCTGATCCCTGTTCCAGTACCCCAGAAATATTGATTCACTTGGAAGACTTGGAGACCACGATCATTTTTCACGCCCCCCAGCCGCCATTAGTGAAGATGATGGATTTCTGATCGGATTGAGCCCGGGACCCTCCGGTCACGAGTCCGATGCATTGCCGTTTGGGCTACCGACTACGAACACTAATATCGATATTTGAATAACTTTCTTCATAAAAGTTGTACAAAAATTAAAAAAAAACCCCACTAATCAGTAAATATATCAAAACCCGTTTCTATTCCATCGGCAAAATAATAACAAAGTCACGAAGTGTTGTTTGTGTAATGTGTTATGTTAATTTTTATAGCGTGTATGTTACTCTGGCAGAACTTTACAAAAAATTAGTTTGGGTGCTAGCCAAAACAACGTTCATGGACGATTACTAAAAATGAAAAGAGTTTACTTCACCCCTCATAAAATGATGCATTGTTTGTCAAAGACAATTTTCCTTTCTTTAAAACCTCCATGCGTTTATGAGCTAGAGCCAGCACATAAATTCCTCGTCCTTCGCAGTTTTTAATGGGTTTAACCTAAATAAAAGCGAATCTCTCGCCCAGACGTTGAAGAACTAGATGTTTTTAAACTGCTTCATATTCTCTCGGAGATGCTTCGTCACGCGAGGCTGTGACGTGACTGTGTACAGCAACAGAAGAATCGCACGCGTTTCGAAATTTGCGGCTCAATTAAAGGAGCTAATAGTGTTTATTTAATGCAGGAGTGAAGTTTAATGCGGAGCCTGGATCCAATCATCCGTCTTTATGACATCAAGCATAAGCGGAATTTCTCATGGCTGTGCGTCATGCAACTCTTTAATTTTGTTAAATCCATAATTCTTCTTTGCAACTCCTGGCACATGGGATAATGCGCGGGATTTTTCTTTTCTTCTGAGTGTGTCGTTTAAGTGAAATGTCATCTATCATTGTGAAATGTTACTGGGAGAAGTGTTTTTGTAAAGTTGGGTATTAATTGTGAAGGTGGCGCAATCATAACGCAAAGGAAGATAAAAGTTTGTGTTTGACATGTGTAGGAAAGAAAACATAATGATACTGGTCTTGCGGTTTGCGAGGCTACTCATCAATATGCAAGCTCATACTTGCAGAGGCCATTAAAACTTTTATAAATCGGGTAGAAATGATTTTGGAAAGTTGAAGATAATTATTTTGTGGTTCTTGGGCTTTTATTAAAGTTGCGATTTGTTTTTGGATGGCACGAGCTGTAGTGGTAATTATGTTTGCAAAAGTCTATGAATGCGCTGTAGTAAAAATGATCGTAGCTTTCAACTATTCTAGAATGTTTCGCAGAAAATTCAGCGGGCTTTCACTCTCATATTACTACGAGACAGGCGATGTTACAGCGATAGCAATTTCTAAAAAGAAGATTTCCTGTTGCGAAGTCATTCATCAAATCAGTTGTCATCAGAGTCAAATCATTTTGCGAAGTTCATTTTCAAAGGTATTTTAAGAAATATTGCCAAGAATGTTAAAATCAAGAAACTTGAAATCAAAGCCAAGCATAGTTAAAAAAATATCACATAAATTCTCTTTTTAAACGTTCTTGCTTCTGTTTGCATATTAACTAAAAAATGGCAACGATGCAAGCTTTTTTCGAAGAAAGATTGCTTATTGATTTCACTTCGTTGTAACTTTGATTCGCTTGGTAATTGGCAGTTAATGAGTCTCACGATCCTTAATCCGGAATTAAATCTTAAATCGAAAGGCTCATGGACCAAAGAACCATGACCAATAGGTTTGACCGACATAAGATCCACAGCGGAAAAACTTGAAGGACAACAAAAGATCCATAAACTGAAAATTCTGTTTTTTTGAACAGACAAGATTTATGTAAATGAATTCTTTAAAAATACTTTTCCAGTAAAACTCTTTGTTTGCTTCTTACTTCCTTTTATGTAGTAAAGGAAGTATTGTGATTGCGAAAAAAAAAAAAAAAATCACTCAAATTTGAGTCTAAATTTTGATTTTGCTCACCCCCGAATGAATGTTCAGTAGTTTTTTCGACCTGTCAGCAAGTGCATATGTACCTACCAACATATAAGCCGCCGAAAAATCCTTTTCAACCACCCCCGAGTCAATTACGACGAGTTTTCTCGTGACGTCTGTATGTACGTATGTGCGGATGTATGTATGTGGGTGCATAACTCAAAAACTATAGGCCGTAGAAGCTTCTAGCTTGGTATGTAGACTCTGAGGATGGTCTAGTTGTGCACCTCCCCTTGTGGTTGCATTCGAATGTTCCCAAGGGAGTATTTTACCCCTTTTTTGGGGTAAATCAGTGTTAATTTCAATGCAGACTCAAGTGATATGAATTGGCGCGACCACTTGGTGATATATCGCCAAGCTTTTGGTCACCAAGTGTTTGACTTGGCGACATATCGCCAAGTTGGCGACAAATTTGGCGGAAAAATTATTTTTTGAATTTGGGTTCAACTTGGCGCTATTGGCGATATTTTGCGAAAAATTTACTGAATGATCTCAAAATCAGCAATATTTAGAAAATTAACCATTGTAAAATATTTTTTGCATTGTTTCGTGGCAGATTAGGGGAGTAAATATTTGAATTGTTACCTTGCTCACTCCAAGCACTTTTTTTAACACTTAAGGCAACTACTAAGAAATTTACACGTAAAAGGAAGTAGTGTGGGGTCCATACCAGATTTTTATAAACAGGGTACATTTCTAATAAGGTTTAGTGACTTTAATATGTTATTAAAACCGTGCATCTTTCTTAGTAGAGAGTAAATTTACTGTTTGGTAATTGCTTCAAGTATTATGGCATAAATCTCAAAGATTACTGTTTGTGTTTATCAGAGTTCTTTTCCTATGACACTTAGTACGAGTAAAAACTTTGAAGATATCCTGAAATTTCTGTAAAAGCTGCTACAGAAACATATCAACGACAGATTAGAGTCTCAATTATAATGCCATGTTAAGCACAAAAATCGTATCTACACTTTATAACAAATTTAAGTTATTGTCTTTAAGCGGTTCTTGGTCACTTATTTTTATAAATGCGATGTTTTATGGTCATTTGAGAACGGAAACATTTAAAAAAAAAATCTGAAAAATTACGCTATGAATCAAATACATGGAGGTGCAAAACTTTAAAGAAGCAATATCTCATCTTGAGATCGTCCGCATTTACCACTTTTGTGTTTAGCAAGGAAGTATAGAGTTCAAGTTGTCGGGAACAAATCCAGTTTCATAATATTTTTTCCAAGCATAAAAAGCAAAACCCTTTGACAAAAGGGAATAAATGACCACCCCAGAGTTTAAATTAAACGAAATCGACAAATAAAAGCAGAAAAGTGAATGCGTCGTACCAGTATGCCGACGTTCTGTCGTGCCACTTTGGCGAGCGCCCTGGCGACGGGTCCGGCGACGGGCGGCGCCTTGGCGAGCAGCATGGCGACCGCGTCCTCGACGACGGCCTCCTTGACGCTGTTGAGGAAGAGGTCCTCGGGGCGAGCGGAGGCGAGGACGCTCGGCTGCCCGTTCACCTCGAGCACCGAGGCCCGGAGGCTGCCGTTCAGGACCACGTCCACGCCCAGCAGCTGGAAGCAGTGCGAGCACCTGGAAGGGGAGAAGGGAGGTTCAGGAGAAAACGCATGTACAGTAAACTCTCGATGATATCGTCGGCACCACGCTAAAATTACGAATGAGAAAATTGGCACTTTTCAGGAGAGCCAAAACACTGAAGATAATTTTCCCCCGCATGACGCGTTTGGTTTTTTTCAACTTTTTAATTTTTATAGATATTTTTAAGTGTAAAACTATCGTTCGAAGGTATAATTTTAATTTAAATTATTGTAAAATTCGAACTTGAAAAACGCGATTTTTCACATTCGTTATTTTAGCATGGTGCCGACAATATCCACGGAATAGGGTGGCAAGGCAACGCCGGTAACACGCGAGCGATAGTACTGCACTGTAAAAAATGAACTGTTATTTTTACAGTATAATACTGTTTTGCTGTATTTTTGAACTTGTCACAACCGACCCCAAGCACTGTCACAACCGCCCCTGGGGTGGGGTCGGTTGTGACATTTTTCCTTTTTTGTTTAATTTGGTCCTGTGAGTTAACTATTGTACTTAGGGAGAAAATTTTAGTGTTTATAAGCAGGCAAATAAACACTTTAACATAAAAACAACTTTAAACTAGCTCACATTCATTGCTAAGGGATCTATGGGGGAGCAAATGAAAATTGTCACAACCGTACCCAGTCTCCCCTATTGTACTGTAAAAAGAACGGTATAATACTGGTAGCACAGGCTTCATTTTAAAACTGTAAAATGCACGAAAATAAACTGTAAAGTTAGCAACTTTGCAGTTTATTACTTTAAAATTAGCAATTTTAGTTTGGTACTGTAAAGTTAGAAATTTTACAGTTTTTTACTGTAAAATTAGCAATTGTTACAATTTAGTAATGTAAAGTTAATTGTGTTACACGGTAAAAACAACATTTTTTTACAGTGTGTGTATGCGAAGTTTTAAAAAAACAATAATTCTTGCAATTTAAACTACAGCTGAAAATGATATCAGTAAATACGGGTATATCGACCAGTGAAATGAACATCTCGTAGTATTTGTTACGGTTTTAAAATATTTTTCTCAGGTGAATCGACCGTTGTTACTTCTTTCTACATTTACAGGAAGAAAATGACTAGGAAATGCTGTTTTTGTCCACTGGTAGGGGTGTTTATTCACTTTCTTTCGGAACCTTTCGGAACTTTTCTTTGTTCTAATCCCTCATAAAACCTGATGCAAAACCACAAAAGGTCTTTTTTTCCCTATGTTTAAAAATATTATGTATATCAAATGAAGTGTTTTTACTGTCATGCGGCAAATGCTACAATTTTTAACGGCGCTATGAATTTTTCGAAAATTTGCTTGTGTTCAGTTTCTGGTCGGTCTGCCCTATGTCCGTGAAATAAAGTGGCAAGATAACCGCGGAATATCAGCAAAATACGTAAAAAGCGTTAGGACTATATGAAAAGCTTCAAAAAGACAATAGTACTTGTCAGGGTTCGACTGAAAAAAGTTGTTTTTTATGTTCGTCAAAGAAGAAAAGAAAAGAAAATTACAAATTACATCTTAAAAGCAAAATAAATAAATAATAATGATTAAAAAAAAAAAAAAAATCCATACTTTTTCTCTGTACATGTGGTTTCACGGCAATAGAACTTATAAGGCGGAAAAAAAAACAGATACGGGTATCGAGCACGTTGGTCGTGGGAGAATGAGCGAAGTGAATATATTTTTCAGAAGAACACATAGGAAATTTATTTTGAAAAATATAACAGGAAAAGAGTGAATAATATATTTAAAATAATCTTGCGTTAAAATGTTATTTGTCACTTTTTGTAGTAAATTTGCACTTAAAAAAAAAGAATCCGGTTAAAGTCGATATTCTGCCATTTTAGTCTTTCACGGTAACAATACATAAACTACAATAATCATGTATCTTTACATTCAAATATTATTATAATTAAATCATAATTCGAACTCGCAATTAACTTTTGGAGCAGTTCAATATTAAGGAAAAACAAGAAGTTCTGTCAAGAACTAAACGAGCCTACTTTCCCGTACATCGACATCGGCAATCTAGCATCTAATCAATATTCTCTTGAATATCTGAAACTGAAAATTATGTCAAACATACCTTTATAACACTTAAAGCTGATTTCTAAAAACAAAATATACCCCTCTCATCAGATGATCAGGACACGTAAAAAGTAAATAAACGAGTAAATAAAGTTTTGTCGCACCTTTTAAAAAATGTAACTGCTATAGTTCTTCCGTAGAAAAATTTCACAATCGTTTTCAAATGAAAAAAAAATAAAATAAAAGTACAAAGAACATCAAAACACATTTTATCGAAGAAAGAAAAAAAACCTCGTTAATAAAATATCTCGAATTTTATTTTTAATCCGTTGCCAGTTGTTAAATATAAGTAAAGAATAAAATGCTCTCGTGAATGAACAATTTTTGTTATCAAAAAAAATATCGTCTGCCAAAAAAATAAAAATAATAATAATAAATTAAACAAAAAAATGAATAAATAAACAAAAAATCGTCTGCCCAGTCAGTCATTTTTTTCTGAGCCTGCATTTCCGCCATGTTTGCGGAGTCGGAGTCGGAATCAGAGTCCTCACAGAAGATTTTTCAGAAAAGTACTTAACATACATTTTTTATCAAAACTGTTTTCTTACAAAGTTAGTTTGAAGGAAATCCGAAGGAAGTTTAGAATAAACATTCAATTTAAATTTCCCAGTAGGCGCTCATGTTAAAAATTTTTCTGAACGGTTCATCATTGAACGAAAAATGGTTCAAATTGAAAAGTGAAATATGGGAACGAGTCTATCCGAGATCTTTCGAACAAAAAAAGTTTATTCAATTCAGACGGTTCACTTAAAAGTTATTAGGTGGAGCAAGGTTGCTTGAACGGTTCAATGTTGAACGAAAAAATGTTCAAATTGAAAATTTAAATACGGTAATGAAGTATCCTTGCCGATATCTTTCGAACAAAAAAAAGTTTGTTTAAATCGGACTGTTCACTCAAAAGTTATTAGGGGTGAGAGCTTGTTTGAACGGTTCAATGTTGAACGAAAAATTGTTCAATTCAAAAATGTAGATACGGGAATGAAGTATATTTGAAAAGATCTTTCGAACAAAAAAAAGTTTGTTCAAATCGGACTGTTCATTCAAAAGTTAGTATCGCGGGACCGGTTATTTGAACGGCTCAAAGTTGAACCAAAAATTGTTCAAATCAAAAAATATGGGAATGAGCTGTACTCGCCGAGATCATTCCAACAAAAAAAAGTTTGTCCAAACCGGAATGTTCATTCAAAAGTTATTAGGGGGAGACAGACAGACCGACCGACAGACTGACACACAAATTCCCCATCTCAATACCCTACTTTCAAATTTTTAATTTTTCGATATTCATTTTACCTCTTTATTTTTTTAACTTGGCGATATTTTTTGGACTTGGCGATATTTTTTTTTAACTTGGCGATTTTTTTTGGACTTGGCAATATTTTTTAGATGCATTAAGCTACTTTTAATACTTTTTTCGTCTTTCTTTTATTTTTAACGGGAAAGTAAAGACAGACCTTCACCTGTCTGCGAAATTTTATTACAAGTTTTTTCCAGTCTGCTGGTTAAAAAAGGTTGGGAGATGCTAGTTTACATGACTAAGTTGCATCCAGTTGGTGAATTAGAACAGGGGTCTCCAAATATTTTGGTCTACGCTTCATTTTTCAGAGTTTCCCGAGCTACGTGGGCCAATACATAAATTATGGAGGAGCTCTAACCCCTCTCCGCCTCTCAAATGGATCATACAAATTGTAGTTCAGAAAAACAGAAAATTTTGTAGTAGAAATAACTGAAACACACGTAATAACTACATTTGTACCTTAGCGATGAGTCATTTTTAGAGTTCAAAAACAAGTTTAAAATTTTATATTCGATCTTTATTTTTCATCCGTCGGATGTAAAATTTTTCTTTTAGCATCAGAACCAACATTCGTTAATTGCTGGGTTGAAAAACTGAAAAACTTATCAAAGTTGCTTAAAAATTGATTACAAATTGGTTTATTTTAACAGCTACAAATTCAGACACAATAGAAATTTCCTACTTAATTATCATTAGTTATTGTTCGTGAAAAAAAATGTCATTCTTTTCCTGTTAGAAACATTTTGTTAAACCTTAAAACATCTCTTATTGACTTAGAAATATTTCCAAACATCTTTTCCCTCCAGTACCAAAACCTAATTTCTAAAAAAAATGAATCGCATAAAACTAGAAAGAAAATAAACAATCAGGTACATGCTTACACTTAACTTATACTTATTATCATATTAAACACTTATACTTCAAACATTATCAGCAATAATCATCAATCAAAATAGTTATACTTATTAATTATCATATAATTATAGAAATTGATTGTACATTGGAATATTATTTAAATCTTAATCGAGAAAATATACCATCTGGTTCATGCTGGAAGCGAAACGTTTTGCCAGTCATCGCACTTCAAAAATTTATGAAAACGAAACATTTCTTAAACGAATATTTAAGATTTTGTGCTTCAAGAGCTTTTCATATTCATGTCTCCCCCCCTCCAACGTAGAACAAACCTTTGTGTTAAATGCCTTTACAATATTTATCACATACTTTTATTTTATGATTTGTACGAAACAAAATGTGTAATAATGTTGTTTAAATATCAGACCCCGTTTACATGCAACTTGCCAAGGGAAAATTCTACACTGGCGCAAAAGTTTTAGTCAACATCAATCTTTCATAATTATGTGTATCTTTTAAAGCACTAAATGCATAAAAAATGGACAAAAACGTTTTTCTAACTATATCGTCAAATGGGATGAGTTTGTGACATATGGGATAAGATTGTTTCACGTGATATTTACTAGTACCAATACAAATAGTTTAAATTAAGTTAAGCGAAAAACAAAGAACAGGGATTATTAAATCTTCTGTCTGTTATAAAAACAACATACAACCTCTTTTAGTAATACCATATACGTAGTTATTTATTTGCATCACAATCTAATTGGCACAATCTATCCCCTTCTGTCACGAAATTACTCCATTCAACAGTACTCAAAATTTTGCCCTATTTTCCAGTTAGTAAACGTGTCATAAAACTTGATGCATAAATAAAAGCTTGATGTTAATTTCAGTAAATTTAAACAAAAGTATCAATTTTAGGTTGAAACGTATCAGTTTCCTCCTAAATGAAGCTCTTAATGAGCGTTACATGGAATTGAAGTAAATTCGGAAATAGTGAATAGAAAAGGAAATAAATAAATATAAGTTCAGTGAATAAAAGCAAAATATTCCGAGAAAGTTGAAATTTTTACTGTACGTTTACTCGTTGTGTATAGTTTAGTACATGCGGGACTATTTCTACCAACGAGCAAGAAAACTTAACGAATAGGGAATCATATTCTTTAGGAAAACAATTTTTAAGCAAATTCTTAGGGCAAGAAATAAATTTGCTATGCCTAACTGTTAAAATTCTAGAAGTGTTACCTACCACACTTAAATGAAAATGTACGGATATGGCTTGAGTACTCATTACAACTTTTCCTATTTGTCGCGACAAAGGGAAACAATTATCATCAAAAAATAAAGCTAAGAATATGAAAAAAAGGAGAAAGAAGTGTGTATGAAAATGAAGAAGGCGTGGGTTTGCAAAGCAAATGTGCAGTAACCGTAAACAGGAAATCAGTTGTGCAAATATTGTTTTGCCAACAATTCATTCTGCATTCTCTAACAAAATATTTGTGAGAAATTTGTTGAAGAAGGCTCGAAGTTAAATCTGTGTAACAAAAAAACGTTTTTGTGTATTCAAAGTTTCTATGTTTATAAAACCGAAAACTGCTCACAACTCTTCCAATTGATCTAATTACACACATCTACCATTGTTGAAGTAAACAACGACGAAAGCTCTACACGACTCCAACATCGTTATCGAATTCTATTACAACCAGGCCTCTGCACCATCCCTCTGTCATAAAATTTCTCTCGAACACAGAGCTAACGATTTCGGAAGAGGGAAAATCATTTTCTTTGTGTCAATGCGAATTCATTCTGTTCAGTAAACTTCTGCTGACCAGAGAACGAGAGATAAACATCGGCAGACCACGGCTATACGGGGGAACAGCGCCAGAGATTGATTCGGCAGGGTTGCCACAATGATGCGAGCCACCCTCCCACTTACGCGCCAAGGCTGCCAAGCGGATGATAGATCTCTCGAGCGTGTTTGTATGCGGATGTCGAAGGGGGAAGAGGGGGGGGGGAGATATTTCGAGCACCACTTCAGCGATTAGCGTCAATTAATCTAGCGTACTCAGGTGTTATGCTGAATGGATCCAAGAATATTTCCTTTATTTGGCTTTGCGTATTGGAGATATAGTGTATTGAAAGGAAAAGAATTCATTGGTTAAGAATTGCAAAATTAGCTTCTTTATTGGTCGAATCGGATTTAAATTTATCTACGTGAACATACATTTTATTTTTTATTTTATTTATTTATTTACTCATATAAAAACAATCATTTATTTATTAATTTCTTTTTTAGCGCATAACACTCATTTAATTATATAAAAAAGATAAAAAAGGGGGGGGGGAGTTTTATTATATTTCTTCAAAAAAGAAAAGAACTGCAAATAGCATTTTAAAACAAGAAGAAATAAATAATAATGATTAAAAAAAAAAAAAAAAAAAAAATCCATGAAATTTTCTCTCTGTACATGAGGTTTTACAGCAATTGTACTAATAAGGCGGAGAAAACCAGACACGGCTAGCTAACACGTATTTCGTGGGATGCGTTAAGTGAATATATTTTTTTCAAATAGAACAAATTGAAAATTTATTCTGAGAAATACAACAGGAAAAGAGAGAGTAATGTATTTTATAATAATCCTGTATTAAAATGTTAGTTTTCAGTTTTATGAGTAAATTTAACCAAAAAAAAAAAAACCCCGAAAATTATCATTTTACGAAATTTTATAATTATTTTTTTTTCAATGAAATGTTTTGTATTTGCTTATTTGAAATACTCTCTTTGAATAAATACATTAAGGAATAATTAATGACTGAATAAATTCATATGAAGTGATGAATGAATAAATGAAATAAAATATTCAAGTGTTTATGCTACAAATAAAACTGCGCATGCAGAGTCATTTTAAATGTGACATTAGGTGCAGTATAATCAGTACAGTTGCCACGACGTTGAATGCAAGAATATGTTCTGTTTATATAGTATGTATCCCTTTATTGTATGGAACTCCATTCTTGTACTCACTTAGTCCAATAAACATTAATCTTCACCTATGGTTGCGGATGATGTTGCATTCAACGTTGCATTACGTGATAGATTGAATCTATTTACCTCGTAGCGAGACAACTCATAGATATTTCGAACGTTATTATGTAGAACAGAACTACTGAAAACAACCACCTGGATAGTATGTAATAAAAATTGCCTTTATGAAGAGATGTGTAGCCAACAGAAAGGGGAAATTTCGAGATACATCCCTCCCAAAACTCAAATTTACCCTCTTTTTGACTGCAAAAGGACTGTAAGGACTGCAAAGGAATAAAACAAAAGGCTGAAGCTTATGTTAAAATTGTAAAGGCATTTCAAATATAAGTAAATTGGGTTTTCAAAAATATCCCTTGCAAATGGAGAAAGTGTCCGTAACACGAAAATCAAATTCACACATAGCATAAAAATTACTATAGATCTGAAATAATTTTGATTCTCTCGCTAGAACGTTCATAAATGCGGTGGAGTTTTCGTTTACGCACAGCAAAAAATGAACTTTTGTTTTTACTGTATAATACTGGCAGCCGAGGTTCCAATTTAAAACTAAAATGCGTGGTAATAATCTGCAAAATTAACAATTTTATAGTTTCTTACTGTGAAGTTAGCAATCTAAGGGCCCTGCTCCACATCAGCGTAAAGCGCGACCGAAACTGAAGGCAGAAAATGAAAATCCGGGTACTTTCCATAGGAGCGCTATGTAATCCATTTTACGCTTCTGCTTAATTTTTCTGCTTTACGTCAATGTGGAGCAGGGTCCTTACAGTTTATTACGCAAAATTAGTTGTATTGCATTGTAAAAACAACAGTATAATACTGGCAGCAGAGGTTACAGTTTAAAACTACAAAATGCACTGTAATAAACTGTTTATTACTGTAAAATTAGAAATGTTACAGTTTAGTACAATAAAAGTAGCAATTTTACAGTTTATTACTCTGCAAAATTAGCAATTCTTACAATTTATTACTATAAAATAAACTGCATTATGTTGTAAAAACAACATTCATTTTTCGCAGTGTACATTTAAAACTAATTATTTCGACCTCATATGCAGCAAAACTCCACGAACTAACTGAAGACAGAGGAATCCGTCAACGCATTCGCCAAGAGAAAGATCAAAAGCAAGAGAACCCCCAGTCCCGTCACGTAGCCCTGGAAAAAGGCACGTCTAGCAAACAAACTTACCACACCGAGATACAATCAAGGGTGGAAAGAATTCCTTGAAAGTGCCGCACACGAGATAATACTATCGTTCCAGAAACCCGAGGACCTGATTTGAATATACTGTAAGGAAAGAAGTCAAGTCTCTTTTTAGCTAGAATTTCTAAAATGTTTCTCAAAGAAGCTCATGACACAAAGTTAATTAGACTAAACTCGAACAAAGGACTGCTAGAAAATGAAGTTTTTCGTTCTGGAATTTGCATGAGAATGAAAAGCTCTTATTTAAAAGTAAGTCTCCTTAACACGTTAGATAAGAGAGAATACGTATGGTTAAAAATTAAGCATTTTTTTGAGACGGTAATGAAAGCGTATGAATTAACCATCACAGAAATTGTAAAAGCTGTTTGATACCTGTTAAATTATCAATTACGTGGGTTTTATCAAACAGTAATTATTCAATCTGTTGCAGTTTGATGGGATTTTAGCGTTCAAATATTATCTCAGAATGCGAAGAAACTACACTTATACTGCAAAAAATGAACTATTGTTTTTACAGAATAATACTGGCAGCCGGATTTAAAACTGTTAAATGCACAGTAATAAACTGCAAAACTAGTAATTTTAGTTTCTTACTGTAAAATTAAAAAATTTAGTTTTTTCCCGTGAAATTTAGCTGTATTGTACTGTAAAAACAACAGTATAGTACTGTCAGCAGAGGTTCCGGTTTAAAACTGTAAAATGCACGTTATTAAACTTTTAAAATTAGCAATTTTACAGTTTATTACTGTAACTATTTATGAGCATGTAAATTAAAGAATTAAGCCAGGAAAAACACCGGGAGAATCTGGTTTATTTGCGTTTGAAAGTTTTCGAAGTAAAAGGTTCGGTTAAATTGGGAGTTTGAAAAGTTTCAAAATCACAAATTGAAAAATCTGCAGTTCTGGAATACATCGGTGAGAAAACGCGTTCGGTTATGAGAACGTGGTTTCTTCGCTCGATTGGTGAGAAATAAAGAAGCTGGTAGATTGGTTGACTTTTTAATTCGTGGTTTAACGTAATTTTATAAAGTGCTTAACTTGCAACAAGGTCGAAGTTTGAATTACCTTCCAATTGAAATTCAGTAATACAATGCTTTAAATCGATGTGTCCCAAAATCTTAGATCTTGGGATACATCGGTTTCACTTTGTAAAATTTATTAGTATAGCATGTCATTTCTATCCATCGAGTAAGACAGAGATGACACTTTGTACTAAGAAATTGGAGCTAGAATTTGCATCGATGCATCCCAAGATCGTTAGCTTCACGCTAAAGATTTTGGGACACAATCGATTCAAAACATTGCAATATTAAGCTCAAAAGCAGTTAATTTAAACTTAGGTATTGTTTCAAGTTTAAAGAAGCTCGTTTACGAAATTACAGTAAAAAGTAAACCAATCCGCTTGTTAATTTCTTTTGTCGCTTGGCGAGATCGGTGATAACCAATATCGTGAAGCGACCACCAATTTTCTCCCCGGTGGATCTCATAATTGACATCAATTTCATTTCCTTTTTGCCATAGACGTGCCATCTTTTAAAAATGTTCTTATTTTATGATCCCACCCAAAAGAGAATAAGCATAATGAAAACTTAAAAGACAGTTTTTTTTAAAGAGACCGTGTAACTGTTTAGTTTTATCTTTCAAATGATAAAACTAAGCTGTCAGAGTTATTATAGATATTACCGAAAACATAAAACCACCAACACTAAAGGGAAAAAAGCAAGATCAACTATAGATATCTCTGTTGCATAATGTAAATATAACCATGTACAAGGGTAACTCCATTGTTTATACTCAATATTTCAAGCGAAAAATAATACATTCCTTCACAAATTGCAATCTTTTGTGAGTTAATTGTGCAGCAACTGTAAAAGTGTTTCTTCAAGCTTGAAATAATAAATTCATTCAGTTGTAATTATAACAAATATTTTTATATGACAAATATTTTCATCTGATAGCGTATTTATTCAGTTACTGTTAATTAGGGATATTTACATCCCACCGAATTTCCATCAAAATCTTGTGTAATTTTTACTTATGTATCTCTCAGTCGCAACTCATATTATTGCAATTACTGTTTTTGTGGCATAGATTCATTTATTACTTTTGTTTTCATCTAATGTATTGGTTTGTGAAACTATTCTATCGCGGCGAAATCTTTCTATTCAGTTTCGTATCCATGCATAATTTACCACATTGAAATAATAGAATAGACATTCTGTATAAAAATAACAGTTATGAATTTAAACTTCTTTGAAATTACAATCAAGTATACAAGAGATTTCAACTAATTCATGTAACATTTCATGAATGATTACAACACTACTAGGTGACCCGTGCGGAATTCCGCACCAAAAAAAAAAAAAAAAAAAAGAAAAAAAAAAACCTCTAAACTTAAAATTGAGTTATTCAGGTTCAAAGATTTCAGTCCTCGATTGGATGTGTTAGATTTAGTGTCTTAGTTTCTCTACCCTGCTAAGGCGGT
The DNA here is from genome assembly GCA_038373865.1 of Uloborus plumipes. Lineage (NCBI taxonomy): Eukaryota > Metazoa > Arthropoda > Arachnida > Araneae > Uloboridae > Uloborus > Uloborus plumipes. The sequence continues at coordinate 2,135 of JAXGGA010020105.1, read as the reverse complement.
TTATTTTAAAACATTGGTTGTCGTGGTATAAAACAGAGGATACCTTTCTGCCCCCATTACGATAAAAAAACCAAAAACATCAAATTTTTGACATTGGTTGTTCTTGCACCAAGGTACAGAATTGAAAGAGATCAAAGACACGTTCACTTTTACAACTACTACAAAAGTGATACCCTATATTAAAATCAAATACCTAAGGCTACTACTAAACTAAATACTAACGTTATCGCAAAACTACCATAGTATTTTGAAACATTAAAAGTTACAATTAAGGTTTATCGAGCTAAGCCTTGGCTTGAAATGTCGCATTTAAAATTTATTTGAACAACAATGGTAACGATTTTAACAGTTGAGCAAAAAATTTAACTTTTTCAAACTTCAATCGCTTATAAGTCGCTTAAACGTGGATTTTCGAGATTCTCGTTACGCGGCGCTAGCGGAGAAACGTTCTAAAGAACGCATTTTTTTTTTAATCTTTCGAATGAAATCAAAATGGAGACGATACGATAATTATTTCGCTAGATAGAGTCAATTTTGTGCCCAAAAATTGAAGTTCGAATAAAAAACAAATCGACACTTTTTAGAGGGTGGGTCTAATTTTCGTCAATAGCCCGCGGGATAAGCTTCAAAATCATAAATTTTCATGCAATTCGATAAAGAAGTGAGCGAGTTTCGACCGGGTATAGGATTCGGCTTAGAGAAATAATATATGGAGATATACTTAGAAAACTCATCTTTACACAAATTTAAACTGTGAGGGGGGTGGGGGTTAAAAATGAAGACTAAATTCCCAAGGGAAAAATAGGTCTTATTAAAACATAAGTATCTAAGTTTGAGCAATGAAAGAACAACTTTTAGTTAAGGGCAGGTATCATCTTATATCTGCCAATATAAGGGTGCCAACAAATTCATTTCCATTCCTAATTACATGCATTAATCATTCTAAATATCAATTAAATACTGAAAAAATACGTACTCAGGGTTAAAACAGCTAAATAAGTGTTTGAAAAATAATAATTGAACTCAGAATAACCTTGGAATCAAACCACAGTAGCTCCTCAAAGAAAAAAAAAAAATCAGAAGTGTGAAACAAGCAAACACCTATAACTTCCACAACTGCAGCTCAGATTTAAATTAAAACAGAAAGCATCAACTCTTGAGCAACTAATTTTGGCATTTTCCATACAATTTGATGCATGTATTACGAAGGAACAGGTATCCCATTTTAAGAATAACCGTCGCGACTTGAATCTACACCAACATTTGTTTTATAATAAAATAATTTTGGAAAAAAATAGAATCGACTTCAGTTGGAAATTGCTCTAAAAAGTAAAAAATAGTTTGTTTTCTTTGAACACCATCGAAACTACTTTTAAACATAAGTTTTGAAGTCGGCGCAAAAACAATGTATAGAATCATACGCAACTATAATTCAACTATATACATTTTAATGGATCCAGGTTCTTTAAAAGCATTCGCATACATTTCATTCATTACCACACATTCGTGTAATGGTACAAATATTCTGTTTTTAATTTTCAATGGCTTCTCTGAAAAATGTTGGCAAAATATGGTTAAATAACATTTGACCTATCGTTTTTGCGCCGACTTCAAAACTTATGTTTAAAAGTAGTTTCGATGGTGTTCAAAGAAAACAAACTATTTTTTACTTTTTAGAGCAATTTCCAACTGAAGTCGATTCTATTTTTTTCCAAAATTATTTTATTTTATTCTTTTTAGTGTAAGTGTACTTATGAAATAAGGTAATGTTTCCATTACGGAACTTCACCTAATTTTCTTAAGTAAATGCTCCATAAAATAAACTGAAAAAAAAGGAAGAAACTATCAACGAGTCTAAAATTATAAATGATTGACACTAAAAAATAATCTTTGTTATTCTCTGGTATTTATTTGTGTACTAGCTTAATCAAAGCCATTTAAATATCAACGGTTTGTCAACTAATTTATATTTCAAAGCAATTCTAGTTTCTCGTTGTTCATAAGATTTTAATACATACTACGTACGTTACCGCTAATGAGTTACATGTTAGATTTAGTTAAGCCTTGGTTCAAATTTTTCATCATGATTACTATTAATATTGCTGTTGCGAGGCAAAAAATTTTTGCAACAATGG
>JAXGGA010020104.1:0-18836 GCA_038373865.1 Uloborus plumipes | reverse complement strand
TACCTACTTCGCACTAAGGTACAACACTATGTACAGCTCGCCAAAAATAACAGACCAATCAAAATTGTTGTCAAGGGGTTGCCATTGACAACGGACAAGGATGATTTAAAGTGGGCTCTTGAAGAGCTTGGTTACGGGGTCAAAAAGGTAGCCCAACTTGTTCGAAAGGGTTCTACCCCTCTACCGATTTTCCAAGTACACCTTAATCATATGGAAGGGGTCGAAAAAGTTTTTGACATAACCAACCTTATGTATAACTATGTTACAGTGGAGGCCTATAAACCTAAGAAGGGGCCTTCTCAGTGCCACAGATGCCAGAAATTCAATCACAGTTCTGAGAACTGCTTTATGACCCCGAGGTGTGTTCGGTGCGGGGGCGAACACCTCTCCAGCAATTGTGTGCATAAGAATGAAAAAATGGAGAAGCCTATGTGTGCTAATTGTCAGGGCCCCCATCCTGCTTCATATAAAGGTTGCTCAAAATATAAAAATTTTATTAAGAAGTCAACCAAATCCACCCCCAATTCCAGAACATTCAACTCAAATTCATCCCATTTTCCCCACCTTCCTGGTCAAAAACATGCTGAGAGTATGAGCGATGTCGCTGCAAGCGATTCTAATGCTCCTACACTCTCATTCGCCCAGAAGGTTCGAGGCTCAACCAATCAAGGAGCTTCTAGCAGTTTAGGCCAAGCTTCTTCTGCCCGCGACGAAAGAAACGCTCCAGCCTCAGCGCAGTCTCGTCGCAACTCGCAAACCGACACTTTTTCTCATGGTGCTAGTACGTGGGACTCCATAAAGGAGATTTTAGACGTCTTCAAAGTTCTTAACCTTTCTGCCATCCTTAAAATATTCAAACAGGTTTTGCCTGATTTAAAAAAACAAACGGATCCCATAAATAAACTTTGGGCTATTTTTCAAGCTTTCATGGAAAGCGATGAGTTATTCCAGCACCCTTAATGTCCCAGCAAATTCTCGCAGGCCTCGTGCTCTGCTAGCCTAGTATCAATGTCGAGGTGGGGTCTGTGGATCCGCTGTGGGTTCACTCTCCCCACTTCACAATTCGATTTGTCTCTTATGCACTCTGGCTGGGAGCCTTTTGCTTCTCTATTTTATTTTATTTATTTATTTATTCATTTTATTAATCCTATTTTAGTACTGTTTTATTTTATTATTATTTTGAATTTAAAAAAAAAAGAACCAATGGAAAATTTAAAACTATTTATTTGTACATGCATTTAAACCAACAAAAAAAAAATTTGTACAACTATCTTTTTGAGAGGTAATTGATTTTTTAACTTTTTTACTAAATTCAAAAATTTCAGTGCCTAGGCCATTATTATTAGTCTGGTACTCTCGTTAGAGGAAGTCAACACCCTCGTGCATCCACGCAATCAATCCTGCGATGAACAATAGCCATGTCCCCATCCGGGGAAACCTTCAATAATAGCACACTGGAGGATGAGGGGCTGAGCCCCGGGTGCCTCAAGCTTCAAAATTTTATTTATTTCGTGGCAATTAAAGTTTGTGTTTTTCTGATAAATCATGATAGGGAGTAAGTCCCCTTCCTAGTATAACTAGGCAGGGGACTGTGCCAGGTGACTGTGTTTTTGCTCTTTATTGCGTAATATCTGCAAAACTACTGGAGACCTAACCTAAGGAGACCTAACTGGAGACAAAAACCTAATTAGTTACGAGACTACTTATAAATTTAGGCACAAATTGTGGACATAATAACTAATATGTTTCATAATTAAACTAATTGACATTAATAAAATCACTTTCCAGAGGACTGTTTTCGTCACGACCCTGATGCATACTTTCATCACAAATGTGGCTCTCAAACTAAGCAAAGTAGCGTTTCAACACCGTTCTCGACGATTTCGGCAAATTCACACTGATTACTCTAAACTTCCTGCCAAAAATAATTTGCAAAAGTTATAGATTTTTCGTATTATAGCTTTGAATTTGTTGCAGGGGACTGTTTGAAAAAACTCCGGACAGAATTTACATGACAATTTTAAGTTTTAGAAATGCGTAATTATACCTTATTTCATAAGAAAAATATAGCTTCATTATTCTATTTTTAGATATTAATTGCCAAATTCATGTAGTGTTAATAGGTTTTTTGAAATACTATCTTTAACAGTTAGACTATGGGATTGGGACAGTCAGGGGACTGTGTTTTTGGCGCTTAGATAATTTCTAGAAAAAAAAATTAAATAGTTACCGCTTCAAATTCAATTGGGCCACAATGTATTAATGCTTTACTTGTATTAAGAGAAATAATTTCTTTATTACACTTTATTATTTTTAAAATACTCGGTCCGGACAGCGATTTACCAGTTTACAGAGAATCGCCCATATAATGAGTGTGAAATTAAACAAATTACTTTTTCTTTTGGGACACAAAAAACGCATTGACCGTAGAATCACCCATATACGTTTCCCTTATGCTAGCCTAGTTCATGTCTTATTCCTTGTAAATATGTATATGTTACGGCCAAAGCCCGAAGTCCGGCCACTTCGCACATTGGCCGGGGTATGTGGCCAATGCCCGATGTACTGGAAATGAATTGCGTATATGCGACTTTGGCCGGCCACTTCCCGAAGTGGCCGGAACTCCCTGGCCAATGTGCGATGTGCTTGCTGTTCGATGCAGTTTCACTTCCAAGTGCTCAACAAATCGCTGCAAATGTAAAAACAAAACTCTTGTGCAATATTCGAAATGCCATAACAGTTCGTCTTGTTGTGTCAAATGTTGATACTCATAATTTCTGTAATAAACTAATTCAGTAGATAATGTAATTAAATTTTTTTTTGTTTGTTTTCTTCAAGGGAGAGAAAATTTTATAGGCCATGAGTAGAGTAGCGGATTTTAAGGGGGGGACAGGGGGCACGGGCCCCTCCCAAAGAGATTTTAAAAAAATTACTATATGTTTAACGTAAAATTTTTTAATGTTCATTTGCTTTTTAATTTCTCCATAACATTCGTGAAAATTTTTGAACTATGTCTTTAAAAAAAGCTCATGCACAGCATATTTAAATAACATCACTTCGGTTTGCTATGGGAATAATACAGCAATCAGGGGTTGGACAGGGTAAAAGAATACATAAAACTCAGGGTTTGCGAAATCCATGGTACACAATATACAGGGTGTCCACTCCAATCGTGGACCAATAGCTAATTTCTAAACCGTTAGAGATAAGCATAGAGTTTATTTAGGAAAAAATCTCCAAATTACGAAAGGAATTTTGGGTCCATTCAATGTTTTTCAAAAAATCAAATTTTGAAAGGGTTACGAAATTTAAATTTTTACACAGCCCCCCAGTCCTATCAATCATATTTAGTAAAACATTCTTGACACTGTAACGTTTAAAACTAAAAAAAAATCACTCTTCTACCACAAAAATTGACCGAGTTATGACGTTTTGAAAAATCAAGATTTTGAAGGATTTCGCATACGGTCCCTTAAGCGATCTCTCGATGTCGTCATGAAATAATGCAAAATCTTGATTTTTCAAAACGTCATAACTCGGTCAATTTTTGTGGTAGAGGAGTGATTTTTTTTAGTTTTAAACGTTACAGTGTCAAGAATGTTTTACTAAATATGATTGATGGGACTGGGGGGCTGTATAAAAATTTAAATTTCGTAACTCTTTCAAAATTTGATTTTTTGAAAAACATTGAATAGACCAAAAATTCCTTTCATAATTTGGAGATTTTTTCCTAAATAAACTATATGCGTATCTCTAACGGTTTAGAAATTAGCTATTGGTCCACGATTGGAGTGGACACCCTGTATACCACGATTCATTTATTAATTCATCTCCTATGGAAAAAAGTGACGATTTCGTTACGATAAATTTTTGTTTTAAATCATATTGACAGTTGTTTCTTAGTAATACCGTGCATTATTTACCAATTAGGTTAAATAATTATTGAATAATTTGACACAATGTTTAATACAGTGTTTCCCAAGCTTTTTGAGCTCATCGCCCCCTTCAAGACGCTGACTGACACCTATCGCCCCCCCCCCCCCCTTCCTCTAAAAAAAAAATAAGTTGGCCCAAGTGAACATCGATATTACAGGGGTGATTGTGAGTTCATGAAAAAATACCTGAAAGTTTTAAAGAGAAAATGTGTGTGTGTGAGGGGGCAGGGGGGGGCGTTTTTTCAAATACCAAAAAGTCTATTCTGATATCGGATGCAAATCGATTGCATTTCTTAAAATGAAGGCATCAAAATAAAAAAGGATGCAAATAAAATAATTTATTTCCGGTGTTTTCGAACATGAAAATACCAGAATTGATCATGAAAATACCGGAAATCCGGTAAAATACCGGAACACAATCACCCCTGCGATATTATTCAACATATAAGTACCTAACTTTAATTTTAAGTAAAATGTACTCAATAAAGCAATTATAACCAATCACTTTTAAACTAAAAAATTAATAAATAAATAAAAATACCTTTATACGTTTTTTCTTTTACAAAGCGCACTGAAGCATTTGAAGGGAAACATCTAAAATTTTCGACGTACTTTTCAAAAAACTATCTTTCAAGAAATAATTTTCTTTTCTACACTAGACTCTGGGGAACTAAAATCATTGAAACTAAAAAAAATAAAATAAATTGGCAATTTGAAAATTTATAAAATTAGCAATAAATGACAAAATACTTCCTAAGGTTCATCCAAGGTGCAAAGAGGAAGCTCTTGAACTTTAATTTGAAATTTAATTAGTTTTATTTGAAACTTTAATTTGAATTCAAAAATCGCGAAAAACGTATTAAAGGTTTTAAATTAATTTCGTTAATTAATGTCATCAGAAGACGCCAATTAGCTCAAGACACTCCGATCAACTATGAACAACCGGTTCGTAAATGTTTCCAATTTCCGTTTTTGCTAGTTTTATTTCTACTGCTTCTTCTTTTCTAAATACCCATCGCCCTTTAAGAATTTACCTCCCTTTTGAGAAGTCCAATCGCTATTCGGGAGAAATCGCCTTCATGTTGGGTACCACTGGTTTAATAGTTGATCAGCTTAAAATGTTAAAATATTTTTTTTCCGCCACACATTCGATACACGTATGTAATCTTTCTGCACCTTAAAGTGATTAATTGACTTTATGTTTTTTTCTCAACCCCCCCCCCCCGCCCTCTTTTTTAATTTAAAGGAACTTTGTGAGAATTTTTTTCATAAAAAATGTAGGGGGGAAGCCCTTTTTACTTTTCTGGGCCCCTCACAAAAACTATTTCTGTATCCGCCCCTGCTCTGTGGCAAGATATAATGTGATTATCATTAGCATTACGGTAAACAAGCACAAAATGTGACATGTGAGAAAGGTCATGATACACAAAATGTGTATCTACCTTTTTTTCTAACTTTGGCCAATCGCCTCACGCCACTTCGCGAACTGGCTGGCCAAAGCCCGAAATCAAGGAAAGATCGGACTTTGGCCGGTCATTTTGAGGCGATATTGGCCATTTCGCGAAGTGGCCGGCCAATTCGCGAACTCGCCGACTTCGGGCTTTGGCCGTTACATATGTTTTATTGTGTGGCCCTGAAAAGACTTTTTTTTTCCAAACTCTTTTCCTTCTACCTTGCCTTCTCAAAAGCAAGTGATCACGTAGGCTTTGCTACAATAATTGACGGTCAAACAAACGCAGGAAAACTAAATTCATCTTGTTCAGTATTTACCTCAGAAATAAAAGCTATATACACATCCTTGCAATCGATAGCCCAATCCACAAGAAGTGGATCATATACACTGACTCTAAGAGTTCAGTGGAGGCCATCACACACTGCAACAATAGTAGCCATCCTATAGTCATTCAGTCCTATCATTTATATAAAAGTCTTTTGCAAAATAATTTTCAAGTTTACTTTTGTTGGATTCCTGGTCAACGTTGGCATAGCGGGCAATGAGGCAGCGGATATAGCTGCCAAAGCTGCAAATATCCAGGCCAATGATACTGTTCCTTTCGATGATATTAAAAACGCCATTCATGAATGTCTTAACACACACTGGCAACAGGTCTGGAATACAGAAGTTCAAAATAAACTACATTCTATCCAGCCCTCGACGAAAGGTTTCAGGTCATTGCAGCTTACCAGGAGACAACAAGTTATAGTATCCCGACTCCGCATTAGTCACACTAGGTTCACCCATAAACATCTCCTGTGCCGTAAACCAGCTCCACTATGCCGAACATGTAATATCACACAGACAGTGTTACACATTCTTAGTAACTGCCCTAATTTTAATCACATTCGTCATAAATATTTTAACACTTTTAATCCATCTTTAAAGGAGTTGCTAGGGGACGCACTCCACCCTAATTTGTTCAACTTTCTACAAGAAATAGGCTTTATTTGTCTGATATAGCCCTTTTTCTTTGTCCTTATTTTTGTCTCGTTCAATGGTGTCTCTGATTTTAGAATTTTAAACTTCGTATATATGTTTATTTTAGAAATGTTTTAAATTTTTTAGAAACTCTGATTTTAACATAATTTTATTTTTAAGCAATATCATCGTTTGGCGCAGCATAGCCTAATAAGGCTCTTGCGCCAGTAAACTCCATACAACCAACCAATCTACCTTGCCTTCCCTCATTTTCACTATCCTGACTGTCTCTTCACACTTATTAAACTATCTTAAACATAGCCTTCAGCTGCTATTTCAACGATCCACTCTTAATATCATCTATGCTTGTAAATCGACGACCCTTTAAGGTTCTTTTTATTTTGGGGAATAAGAAAAAATCACTCGGAGCCATGTCTAGCGAATATGGAAGACATGGAACGTTGTTGATTTCATTTACTAACTCCTAAAAAACTTCCTTTCGCCGCTCTTTTTGTTCAAAATTCAGAAATTTTTTAACGAATTTTGCTGCTACACGTTTCATACTAAAGAACTTTGTAAAAATTTCATGGAATGAGCCAATCGATATTCACACATCATCTACGACTTCTCTGATTGTGATTCGGCTATCGTTCATAACCATTTTGTTCACTTTTTCCACTATTTCATCGGTTGTTGATGTGCTCAAGCGTCTGGTGCGTTCGTCGTCTTCATGGCTTTCTTACACTTTATTTTTTTACTAAATATAACTATATTTACACTAAAATTTTATGACAAAAGTCGCTGAACTAATTAAACACCTCTAACCTTACCTGTTGCCAACAAAAAAATAACAATGAAAACAGCTAGAAATTTTATGTTTTATTTCAGGGTATGTGTACCAACAAAACACAAAAAAAAAAAAAAAAAATTCATTCGGACTCTCCAATCCCGAGCAATTCAAAAATTCCCGTTATTTCTTGAACACACCTCGAATATCAGGGTTGCTTAAAAATCCAGGCATGTTTGGATAATCCATAAAATTTAATGTATATTTGATGACTAATAAATATTTTCGAAGTCCTTAATTGGCACGCGTCCCACAGCAGGTTTGATTGGCCACCCCTGATTTAAATGAATGATTTAAAAAAAACTACTTGAGTTGTATCAAGTTAATTTCAATCAACGAACCCTTTTTATTATGTTCAAATTTTATAAAACCTGCAATTAGTTTTTATGGTATAAACTAATGGTGGTACCTTGAAATATATTTCACCTGTGACGTATGGTGGCATATCTTCTTTTGAAAATCAAGAGCTTTATTTAATGTTACTTTTACCTCTTTTACTTTCAAATACTAAAATTCTTAGCAAAACAATATGCTACAATTATTGCATATTTTTCGTGGTCTAAATTATTATATCAAGTTCAAACATTTTTCTCCTCAATTGTGAAATTTAAATTACTTGTCACTTTTTTATTATATTGTTTTTATGACGCCACTCTCCAGTTATATAACCTACCTTATGCAAGTTCTATGGCTGGAAAGTATTAGATTAAAATTTTAAATTTATTATTATTATTTTTTTTTTTCAAATTTTTTCACCATTATTATTATGATATTTACTTGCCTGATCATGCAGGGAAAGAGTCCAATGTAATTTTTTAGCGTTCTTTTTTTAAAATTATCCAATTTTTTTTACCCTAACTAGAATGGATCTTGATACTACGTTAAAGAGTTTTTTAATGAACACGCTAGAGGAAATTGATGATGAAACGATTGAAGAAACAATAATCATTCTGAAAAAAGTGGGAGTGAAGAAATTCGCACATTTGAAATATGTCCAAGAGTCACCTGGTTATGCCACCTGGTTCACCTCTCAAAACTTGAAGCAAGGATGCTTGTGGATGATTTTGGAAGTATGTATATTGTTATATATTATCGCCTTATTCATAAATAATGTTCAATCCTTTGCCGTTCTCACCTTAAGATGTGGTACAAGTTGCCCTGGGGTAAGGGGCCTCAAGTGTTGTAAAGTGATCTCTGGTTCTTAAACATTAATTAGTATTACAGGGTTGGCACATTTTTGCCAAAGGTGAAAAAAATGCCATCTTTTAGAAATGTTTTCTCCAAAGTAGAAAAAAAAAAAAAAAAAAAAAACTTTTTTGCCTTGTAAACATTTTAACTTAATAAATAATGCAACACATTTTTATCCCTTTGTTCCACAAGGTTTTAAATATTTTAAAATGAAATGGATAAACTTGAGTGGGTTTAATTGATCATCCAGACATATTTTGCACTTAAAATTATATTGAATTTTAGGTTTAACGTGGTTAACTAAGTTACTTATTCTAATCTGATCGAGTTCTTTTAATTTCAATTAGTACATAAGCATTTCAGTTTAGTTTCTATTAAGATTTTTAACAAGGGTTAATTTTCCTAATATCTGTATTATTGCAATATCCTGAAGTTTTCTGATGTTTTATTACATTGTAAACATTTTTCATTTTTAGCTGCTATTGCCAATTCACAGGAAACAAGTCAAATTATCATCTGCGAAGTAGTTCCAGAAGCTCCACAAACATCCTACACTGTTATACCAGTAGTGGGACCATCAGTTTCTGCCCCACCCCTGAGAAATACGAAAGAAGCTGATGAAAGAGATATCAGCTGGCATCTGCTACCCCGAAAAGCAATAGAAAATTTAGAAAGGGGGGTGGAGTTAAGACCTGCCGACTTTAGGTCAATGATCAGAGTCATTGCAGATGAGATTTTAAGTCGGCATTCTAACACCCCCAAAAATTTGTTTATGGGGTAGCAGAGCAGTGCACAATGAAATATCCAGTGCTGAGGGATAATTATAAGTCCTTTACCCTCGGCACTTGGTACGACAATCTGGCGTATAGAATATACACTAGAATAGAAAACCAGCGCCGGAAGCCAAGAGCAACCCAAGATCCACCCCCCCCCCTGCAAAGAAAAGGACTGTCATGATCGACAGCTACGGGTGCACCGCATTCGACCCCGTATTGCCCAGTGACGTCTCCATGGAGGAGTTGAACACAAAGTTGATTCTTCAGGGTCTGAGTGCTGAAGCTGAGGACGCTGTTCAGCTCCTGAAGGATACGTACTTCTTGCAGAGGATGGCCATTAACAAAGTCAGCAGCATGGAGGTCTTGAGGCAGGATTGGCCAGTCCTCTTCACCGAAAAGGGTATTACTACCCATTTTCACATTCTCACTGACAGAAACTTGGTCGAAATATTGCAGGACACGGTATTGTCCAAGAGCCGTAGCCTGTTGTCTTTTCTTCGATCAAGCAGTGGGAAGGGAGTAAAAGCATTCATGGCAGAGACAGACATGGATGTCTGCTGCCCTAATGAATTGCTGCTACTGGTGATGGGGCTGGCCAAACATTTCAATGACTCATCTGAGTCGGTCTTTTTTGTTGATGAGGTAAGAGCTTTTCCAATTTGGAAACCAAATATTTCCCAACTTGGAAAACATGACCTAACTTGCACCCATGGTTAAGGGTGTGTTACTTCTGCATAGTTTTCATAGCGGCTTCTAGCTGACATATTTACTTTTTGTTTTTTTTAAATAAAAATATCACAAAAATCAAAGCAAAGTAATAAATACCTTTGGGCTGCCAAAATATGTTGTAAATTTAAAAATAATAATAATAACTTGAACATGCAGAGAGAGAGACAAAATGTTTAAGAACTAGTCAAATTACTAGTTCTGAGGTTTGAATGTGAAGAAAAGTTTAACCAAAAATTGATCAAGGAATTCAAGAGACACATATTTAAAATAAAATGAAGTAAGAAAAAAAGATGTTGTCCCTGCAAAATATGACATCAATCCAAAATGTCAAAAAGAAAAGAAAAAGTCAGAAGGAGGGGACCTGAAGCTTATTTTTGTCACCAAAAGTAAGTTTTTGAAACAAAAAAAAATATTTGCTTCATTTTTAAAATTCCTAAAAAACTTTCCACTTTTTTTGTTTAGGAGCAATCATACGGATGGAAAGATGTCAAAAACTGCATTTTTAAAGCATCAAATTCCAAAACTTCGTGAGAGAAATCCTCCCCTTTTTTACGACTATAATAGACGTGTACTTAGATTTAGTGTGAACTCCCAATCTCCCTATATGTGTATCACAAAAGGGTTTAAAAAATTTTAAATGCCATTAATTTCCTACCCTTGATCGTTATTGATCATTGCTGAATTATGAAACATTTTTTAAACTGCATCACCTAGTTTACAAAATAGTTAAACTGGTTACTGAATATGTATGTAGTCAAGTTTTTTTACTTAGCAATTTTCTTACAGGTCTTCAATCCTCACAATATCCATCCTGACCTGCCCAAGCATCCCTGTCTTATTAGAAAAGGTATGTGATCAATTTGTGGTTGCATTTAGGTATTGCTTTAAAAACCTTACTCGAGCATGCACTCTCATGACCATGAAGGGTGTTAATGAATTCAGTCGACGCTCTTTATAAAGACCAGTGTGGAAAGCCCCAACTTTATTCTTTATATATAAAAATTCTGCTTGTTATAGTGACCACACGTTATAAAGACCTACTTCTTTGGGCGGGAGATGGTCGTTATATCGAGCGTCGACTGTAATTATAAAGCTAATGAAAATTTTGAAAAATAGTTTGTCAGACGTTTACTCTAAACTTTAAATTGTACTTCATGCCTATTTTTGTTAGGTTCATCTTCAAAGTTTAGGAATTATATAAAAACAAAAAAAAAATAAAAAATATTAATTATGCCTATATTTTTTGTCATGGTGTATGTAATATATGTATTTTTTTTACTAAAGGGACCTCCATTTTAAAGTGTGAAGAATTCATGCTCACTGTTGATGGCATCCCTGTCAATTCCTCCATTAAAGACGTCACGGTGGCGGTTGCTTCTTGGTTTGCAGCCTATTATACAAACTGTGTCTGTCCAGCAGAATTTGCCTGCACATTGGAATTTTTCCAGAGGTACTACTTATGTTTGATTTTTTTTTTTTTTTTTTTTTTTTTTTGTACTTTTCTAGGTTTTTCATTCTGTTCTAATATAAAAATGAAAAAGCTTCATTTAAAGAACGGGATAAAGAAACAAAAATTAATTAAGCAAACATTGAAAATTATGTATTAATCATCTCTTTTTGTTATTATAAATTAAATTGCAAAAATGGATTTTATTTGTAGTGAACAAATTGTTGAATAATATTGTAGAGAGTAATTTATAAAATTTATAATTTATGAAAAGAACATATGACAGTTTTGGTAGTTCCTTAAGTTTCATAATTATTTCATGCTTAAATTTTTTCTTCCAATGGAATTTTTCAATACGTACTGAAGTGCTTTCTTTAAATGTTTGCTTATATTACAATAAAAATACCCGCTCCCAATGAGGAAATTAGTAAGGCTCTCAACTGTCTTATAGGGACAGAAGCAAGAGAAAGAATCTGAAGTGGAAAGCCCTTTAATGTCGCCTATCACACGACTACATTTCTGGACATTTCCTCAGAAGGAAAAGAAAGTTTTATGCCCGAATGCAAGTGTAACGCTCGCAGCTCACTCGCTCGTAACTGACGTCATCTGCGATTTGTTCAATGTAAGTGTAACAAAATTCAGGATGCCGCCGCAGCAAATTGCAACGTAACGTTACGGCAGCTAAAATCTTCCCGTAGAACACTTTGCGAGCGACATTGTCAACAATGGCGGACGTGTTGCTTGTCCGAAGAAGAAGGCAAATTGCTCGATTGCGAAGATATTGGAGTTTAAAATATGTGAGCAATCCGTTTCAAATGCGAAATGTGGATTTCATCGTAAAATTTCGTCTATCAAAGAGCCCAAGCCCTGATCCGTGAAGTGAGAGATGTAGGGTCACCCGGGGCAATTCCTGGTCAGCAAGTTTCTGGGGTAATTCCTGGTCACAGTCCTTTTTATGTCTTAATAATCCTTCAGCAAAATGAAAAAAATCACAGAGGTACTCTGAACTATCTTCATTGCAATTCATTACTTAATTATGAGTTGACTGTGTATTTAGTTTGAAAAAAAAAATCTTTTTAAAACCGCTTGTTAAATTTCGTAAAACAAGATTGGCCTTAGTTTTGATACATTTGTACAAAGATCGTAATCAAACTCAAACTTCTGAATATTTTTCTTTTTCGTTTTTTTGGTTGAATTAGGTACCATGTCAGTTACTGAAAAATAATTTTGGATTTACCATTATTGTTTTGAATAATTTGCAGGAAGGCTCCAAATAATGCCCCTGGCTACTGGGGTAATTCTTGGTCAGTGGGGTAATTCCTGGTCAGTCCTTCTTTTAATATTTATGGATTATTATTTCACCTAGTATTGACATATGTTATTGATTTAAACTATATGTAACTCTGTGAGCCTTAACTGCAAAGTTAACTGTAACCGCAATATAACATTCTTATCTGTTAATGATAAGTATATAATATACTGAATTTTTCTTTGTTAAATTTCATTCAATTATTTTATAAGTTTTAATAATTATTCTTAATTATACTAAGAAAAATGCTTAATTGTAACTGCATTTTACTATTCACCTTAACCTGTTCATAACAGACAGAAGCATGTGCTCAGTGTGTATGGTGCATGTGCACCATATTTTTTATGGACCTATTTATTTGGTAGGTGAAGATTCATTCACAACAGATATAAAAGCTGTAGCTATTGCATACAAAGTGTATAAAAAGTATCTTGGCTAAGTTTTATTAAGTAAAGATATTATATTGAAAACAATTGCATTCTTCCTTAAAAAAACTAAATACAGTGTTTAATTAGCTATATATATAAATAAATTCTTTATCTAATTAGTTTAATAACTTGTATTAATAATTTGCTTACAAAATGTATGCATTTTCATCAATCATTTGAGTGACCAATAATTGCCCCGTAAGTGGCCAGGAATTACCCCATCTTCTGGGGTAATTCCTGGTCACTAATTAACGACAATTACTCAAGTTTATTATGTATTGTTGATAGCATGAATATTTTATTCGATGGACATCCCAATGTGCTTCCTCCATACCAAAATTTGTAACTCTAACTTAGATAGATTTTGTGATAAGTGGATGTTAATGCTTTTTGACCAGGAATTACCCCAGGTGACCCTACTGTTTTGTTTTGAAAAGTTAAAACTATAAGTTGACTGTTTTGAAAAGTTAAAAAATAATAATAAATTTATCTAAAACGTAGAATTTTTTTTTTTTTTTTTTTTTGCATTATATAGAGTAAAATTCTTTCAAAAGCATAGAATTATTACGTATCTATTACTGTTTCTAATGCTTTAAAATTATACCAGTTAGAGGAAATAAGGACTTGAGCAATGAAAAAAAAAAAAACGTCATTTCTCAGATCTTGCAAACAAAAATTTAGATTTTACACCTGGATTTTCAACCCTAGGTCTTTCCCGACTTAGCACTCATTATTAACTTTACAGATTAATTTGTGAAATTTCTTTTGAAATATGATCGGTAAAAAAACTCATTTTCTGTAAATTGACATCTTTTTTAACTCTTTGCATTGAAGAGAGTTGCGGTTCATACCTTATAATGTTGGCTAAGAGAGTTGCGGTTCATAGCCCCAGCCTGACAACAGAATGGAAATCGTTTTCACTTATGTTGACTATTTTCTCGAAGATGTAATGAAACTTTTACTCCTGGAATGCAGCCCTGGAATGCTTTTGCTCAAAAATTTTTGGAAAAGAAGAAATCATGTCTTCAATGTTATTGATCGACGTAGTTGGAAGTTTTGAATTCTGTTCATTCTGGCAATCAATTTGTTGCAGATTTATTTGAAGACGGCGAACCCAAGTTCTGCCTAATATAGCATGTATCCTTCTGGTACGACGTACAGTTCTTCCTGAGAAGTTATTCCGTTATAAGTAACATTTACTCTAATCTTCCCATCTGGTTTAAAAGTATTTCCAGTGTATGATCAAAAATTACATCAGAATTTTGAAGGATTTTCGCAATGTTGAGTTTGTAGAAATCACTTCGAGGCATGAAATGGTAACATTCGACTCTGCGTTGATTATAAGATTGACGTAAATCCGCGCCTTGTCAATGCAAATTACTCTATCAAGAGAATAGATGAAATCCTCAACAGCTTAAGAGATTAGAGTTATTTTTGTGTATTAGATTTATATAAAGCATATCTTCACGTTCAAGTAGATGATGCAAGAGCTGTCGTTTAAACAATATCAACTCATTGTGGTACATATCGAATGAACAGACTGTCTTTGGTATCAAAACGGCTCCTAGTGAATTCAACAGGATAACAAATCAGATTCTCTAAGGCTAACCAAAACCTTATTGTACTTCGATGATATCATCGTACATGGAAAAACGATAAATGAATGTGGAGAAAACCTAGAACTGTGTTTAAAGCGACTGGAAAGTTACGATCTTTATGTGAACAAGAATAAATGCTCCTTTTTCCAGAAAAGGTCGAATATTTAGGACACATAGTGGAGTTTGGAGTTCAACAAAATTTCGAAAAGTCATGAAAAAGCTATAGCCATATTGAATATGCCTCGGCCATCGAACGTAGAAGAAGTAAGACTATTCTAGGGGATAGTAACATATTATTCCAGTTTCCTTCCAAATAATGCAACCACTACGTATCCTCTTCGGCAACTCCTTCGAAAGAACGCAAAATTTAAATGGGCAGTTCAGTGCGAAGCCGCATTCATCAAATTAAAGAAGGAAATTGGCAATGAGCAAGTTCAACTCCATACAATCCTTTTCTACCAATTACACTTACATGTGATGCAAGTCTGGTAGGCGTTGCAGGAGTTCTTGCACACGTCATAGAAGGCCAATAAGTTCCAATTGCATTTGCTTCAAGATCTTTAACATCATATTTTTGCAAAATACACCCCTGATTCCCTCAATGACAGGGCCAGCTCAGGTAAGGGTCAAAAAGAGGTTGTAGTATAAATCTGACAAGTTTTACGACCAATGTGACCCCCTCGTTTATTTGGTCATCAAGGAATCCGTCCCTTATAAAATTGTACAACTAATTCCGAGGAGTAATAAAGTAATTGCATATTTTAGTATTTATTTTGTTTGATATTGTCTAATAGTCAAACTAAATTGTTGCATTTTATTTTATGTTCATTACAAATTGATTTGTAAACCGTCATATTCCTCATTGACGGTGTTTCAACCGTTCTAGTATGAAATGGTTTCAAAACCGTAAAAGAGACTTAACATACCTAACCGTAGTTTCTACGGTTAATCAGACGGCCGGTCTGCTGCCGGTCACTTCACCGTTTTTTCACGATGCAATTTCTAACAGTGAGTGAGCAAGCAATATGTAAAAATGTATAAGTATCTTTTGTAATGAACGGCAATTAAGTACATCTCATTTTACATTTTAAAATATTAATTAAGAAATAGCAACCTTGGTTTAAAATAAAGCCTCGCCCCCCCCCCCTTCCCATCTATGGAACAAAAAAATTGCTATAGAAATAATGTTAAATTGCCTCGCTTTAAGCTACATTTTTTTCTTGAGAGACCCCGCTTAAATGCATACATCAAGGCTCGGAGTTGTCTTGGAATTCCTGGATTTCCTGATTTTTTTTTTCATGTCCTGGAATGTCCTTGAATTTCACTCAATGTCCTCGGATTCCTGGAATTTTAAGCCTTACTTTCACTTATTTAAAAAATGCATGTATAAAGTGAAAAAAAGCGTAGAATCAGCAAGAATGTTCGTATTACCGAGTAAAAACTAGTCTACTCCTCCGCTGATCACGTGATCGGAGAGTAGATTTGGTGCATGCTTTGTTATAGAATTCGTTAGCGTTCGCTGCATTCAAAATAGTGTCGGTTACTCGGCTTACCGCTTCATCGATGTCACTATCATTCACAACTTCGGATGTTATTTCTGCCAGCTGGGTAAATGTTGCCCAATCGGATCGATCAAGTCGGAAACGGGGTTGCTGCTGCTGTTGATAGCTGCAGCGTCCAGTAAATGTTATCTTGATCGGAAAGTGGCTACTAGTGTAGAGTCCACTTTCAACCTGGAAATCCCAACGGGGCAGAAGTGAAGGTGAGCATATTGCAAGATCGATGGCATGGTAAGACTGCGTCGGAAGGTGGAAATAGGTATTTTCACCGTTATTAAGAATACAAAGATCATTGTCACATATAAGCTGTTCTATAGTCAAACCTGTATTTCTTTTTCAGAGAGCCATTTCGAGCACTTTCTAGAGTATGAGGGATGATCTCCCTTGCAATTGACGCATTTGAATTCCTTCGTACATGCATTGCTATCGTTGCCGGGCTCAGCACATCTGGCACAAGTATCTGTACCACGGCATGATAGCTTGGAATGACCGAAACGCTGGCATTTAAAGCACCGTAGCGGATTTGGAATGTATGGTCTGACAGGACAAGAGAGATAACCAGCTTTGACACGTGAAGGGAGGATAGACATACTAAAAATCAGAATGACCTGTTTCGTATTCTGCATTTCGCCATTGCGTTTAATAGTGATCCTCTTCACTCCACTTACGTGTTGGTCTGACATTTCCTCTAGAATTTTCTTCTCTGACGTGAAAAGAAGGTCAGGCTCTGAAATTATTCCGCGTGAAAAGTTTAAAGTTGTGTGGGCTGTCACAGAGCAAAGATATGGGCCTAGTTGCTTAATTGCAAGTATTGGTTCCACTTGTTTCGACTGCTTTATTTCTACTAGAAGCTCACCAGTACGTATTTTTTTTACTGAATTAAACTCACCTATAAGATGAATTAGGGCTTTGTTTATAATAAACGGAGAAACAGCTGCAAAAGTAAGATTTTCGTTCCTTTTGATAATGAAAAATTTGGCAGTGCTGGATGATAGAACATTCTGACGCTCCCCACAAGGGGGAGAAGAGTTTTTATTTTTTGAATCCATAATTAGACCTGAGAACTGGGGGGAAAAGTGGGGTCGAGCCCCTGCGTAACCCCCTACACAGGGGTAAGGCTGCATACGACAGGGTTCGCCAGCTAGCCCTGAAGCCTCCCGTATGAGATACCGCTTAGCCCCGGTACCACGCAGCCATCGGCACGGTTGACACACCTTGGCTTGGGATTGTTCCGAAATTTGGTAAGTGTGATGAGGGAAGGAGGGAGAAAAAATCCCTACCCGCCGAACTTCGGTTTGAGCAACTGGGGGTCACTACTCCGCCAAGAGCTCGCCCTGAACACACCACACCGCAAGCCCCCCCACCACGGCAAGGTAAACGGACAACGGGGGGGTCGGCACGGTTGACACACCTTGGCTTGGGTTTTTGTTCCGAAATTTGGTAAGTGTGGTAAGGGAAGGAGGGAGAAAAAAATCCCTTCCCGCCGAACTTCGGTTTGAGCAACTGGGGGTCACTACTCCGACCAAAAGCTCGCCCCGAACACACCACACCGCAAGCCCTCCCACCACGCAGAAATAAGTCAGTATTTGAAGAATGGAAGATATATAAAATGCAAAGGTTGATTTTTATTTGGTTTAATTTTGAAATAAAAATTTAAAGAAAGCTTTAGACGTCTATTGTGAACAGAAGGTTTATGTGTTAAAATATGCAAACTATTAATTGGCGACGTTCGGAACGCCCCTGTGCAGATGCGCAGTGCTTGATTATGCACTGGAGTCAGGATCTTTAGATAACTTTTCTATAAATTCTTAACATGGACTCTGTATCAGCACCACAAGAAGTGTTAGCTAAAACTTTAAGAATATTCAGTTTTAATGTGCATTTTTTTCTTAACTCTCGTATGTGCGGCAAAAATTTAAGTTTATTGTCCAGTATGATACCAAGGAATTTTCCTTGTTCTTTTACTAATATTGGCTGATTATTCATTAAAAGGTTTGAGTCAGGATGAAGACCTCTTTTGCGGCAGAAATGAATACAGAAAGTTTTTTGAGGGGAGAAAGAGAAGCCATTTTCCCCTGCCCATTTTGTAACTTTATTTATTGCAATTTGAAGCTGACGTTCAACGATACTCATGTTCGATGATGAGAATGATATTTGAAAATCATCAACAAACATGGTAGCCTTGACAGTGGGAGGCAGTTGTTCGATTAAACTGTTGATTGCTATTATGAAAAGTGTTACGCTCAGCACACTTCTCTGGGGCACGTCTTCTTGAATGAAGGTATCCGACAGAACAGACTTGACTCGTACTCGAAAAGAACGTCGTTGTAATGTTTCTTTTAAAAATATTTTCATTATAATCGTTAACTTTTTTTTTTTTTTTTTGGAAAAAATTTATATTTATATTTAATCTCGCAGGTACCAGGAGAACTTTCGCAAGAATTTTTAGAAGTGGCAGATGAAGATGTAATTTTTTTTTTTGGTTCATCTCTTTCAAAAACTTAATATCTTTTTTTTTTTAATTCTATTTTTAAAATATATTTTTTTTTCCCCGTACTTAGATGGTTGGTGAGAATACTCAAGAATTCTTGGAAGCTTCTCAGT
>JAXGGA010020103.1:0-18837 GCA_038373865.1 Uloborus plumipes | reverse complement strand
TTTGTTATAAAATATGCGATTTTTTCCTCATTATTTTATGAAGAGTATACTTAAAATATATATACTTTAATTCAAGGTACAATGATTACAATAAAAAAAACTGCTTTAATTAGTTCTAAATCACTGGTTTTCACTACTGTATTTTACTAAGAACAAATATTTACATTTTCAAAAATATATATAAACAAAAGTAGGAATTCCTAAAACTTGCCTTTAATTTGTGAATATAGCTTTTTAAGATCATTGAAAATGTCATCAAAATTTACAAGGCTTGCTCTCTCAGCATCACTTGGCTCTGGAACTGGTAATTTGGCTTTATCAAAAGACAAGTCCTAAATACAAAAAGTCATTTGGGTTACATCATTATAGCACATATAAACAGACATGTACACAGGAGCTTGCAATTAAGAGAAACATTTAAAAACATCTAAAATGAAAATTTTAATCATTACAGATATGCTTAAGATATTTATCTTAGGCAGTTTCTTTAGTGACAATAATATGAATGAGAAAAATATTAGTGCAGCCGAACCTTGTTCACATGAAATTCATCAGATCATTATAATTACTTCATGTTAACCAGATTTAACCTTATCCGATAAATCATAAAGAGATTGTTGACTCCCGGGAAAAAACAATTATAGATTTAAAAAACCATAATATGATAATATGGTTTGAAAATGCCATTTTGATCTTAAAATAATGCAAAAAAAATTCAGTAATTAATTTCCATGAAAAGTCAATAGTTTATAATTTATTTTTCAGTTCTTATCAGACTTTTTTAATCCTAATCTGTATATTTTAATGATTGAAATTCTTCTACACATGTCATTTCATTTTTTTTCTTGTTTCTTTTTCAGCTTTTTAATATGAGAAAGCATCCTTACTTCCTGATAAAGCTTTACATATGTCCTCACTATGTAATGAAG
Source organism: Uloborus plumipes (assembly GCA_038373865.1). Taxonomy (NCBI): domain Eukaryota; kingdom Metazoa; phylum Arthropoda; class Arachnida; order Araneae; family Uloboridae; genus Uloborus; species Uloborus plumipes. The sequence continues at coordinate 17,908 of JAXGGA010020103.1, read as the reverse complement.
AAGTGTCAAAGAGTTGTCCTGAAATAAAATTAAAAAAAATAATTACATCAGGTAAAAATCCCAATAAAGATGTCATAAAACGAAAAGCACCGTATTTTATTTAAAACATGTGCCTAACCTTGCTTTTCACATCTTTTAGCTTAGGAAGAATTTCTAAGCCAAATCCATCAGCTTGTCCTCTATTCCTGTTACCTAAAATATAAAAGCCTTCTCGTAGATTACAAAAGTATTGCATACATATTTATGCACAAAAAGCATATACAGTAGGGTGGGCCGAAAATGACTTTTATTTTTTTTTTCGATGACGAGGTATGCGGAAAAGGTGCCATTGGGGGCACAAAGCACTCACAAAAAATTTGAATTTTTTTGCACAATTTCTTGATCTGCCGCAATCGCCTTGAAGTTTCGAAAAAATGCTAATTTTTGATGTTTTTCGTTAAATTTGTCAAATTTTTTTAAAAAATATTTTCAGTGATAGGTGCAACTTAAAAGGTACTATTAGGGGCACTAAGTTCACATAAAAAATTTGAATTATTTTGCTCCATTTCTTGATCAGCCATAAACGCTTGGGAGTTTCAGAAAAATTGCTAAAATTGGATATTACAGCAAAATTCGTGAAATTTTATAAAAAAATTATTCTCGGTTATGGGGAGAGCAAAAAAGGCTCACTATTATCATTAAATCAACATTAAAATTGAATTGTAAATGATACTTATTTAATTTGTCACAAATACGGGGAAAATTCGGAATTATTATTATTTTTTTTTACTGATCCAATTAATTTATTAATTTTTAAGCTTTACAAAAATGTCTTCCAAGTGTTGAGAGACAATTTAGGAGTCTGAAATAAGAAGTAGTTTATCAAATAATCTGCATTTTAATTTTTAAAATTCGTTAGAGTTACAAATTAGTTATTTATTACTATTGAATAAAAAAATGTGTTAACTGAAAGTGCTTCACAGTTCTCAGCTTATTGTGCATCCAAATATCTTGCAAAATAATCCAGAACTCAACGCGAGGAGGTGGCTGCACGAGTTCTACCAGCCCTCCACCTAAAAATATTCTATTCACGTTGCTTTCTTCATGCAACAAAGTCCTTCTTCGAATTAAACGTTTACATTTTTATCCTGGATTGTATCTTTGCTCTGACGAAGGTATCTCTGTCCTCATGGCCACATACGTGCATTGCCTCTTCTGTCACTACTTTAATTGTTCTTCCCACAGCTTGCGTGTGACTTGGAAAGCGGACTGAAGCTTCATCTAAAACCAAGCCTGATTCTATGTTTCTCTCAATCTCTTCGAATGAAAGATTCTATGTAATTGGAGGCTTACTAAGATCTGTTGAGAGCCAGTTGATGCGGTCGTAGTACTCAGTAGCCATAAAGTTTAGTTTTAGAACCTTAAACTGTTTCAGTCTCCTGATCTCTTTCTTCTTTGAAAAGCAGCATTGTTTAATCCTTTTCCATGCCAATATTCTGATTTCTTTGTTTTCGTCTGTCGCCATTGCTAATAGTATATTCTCAGGATGGCTATAGTATGCATTTCTTTGAACTACCGAATGCACTATCGTTAAGTCATCAGAGAGGAAGTTTGAGAGTAGTACTATTTTCCACAAATGTCTCGGTCCATCTGCTCACCCTGGTAACTTCCTCACTGAGAACCATACTCTGCGCATAAACTCGTACTATGCCATTCTACTCTTATGGCTACTGAGTACTACGACTGCACTGACTGGCTCTCAACAGATCTTGGTGAGTCTCGAATTACAAATAGTAGTATACGAGTTGGTTTTAGATGAAGCTTCAGTCCGCTTTCCAAGTCACACGCAAGCTGTGGGAAGAACAATTAAAGTAGTGACAGAAGCGGCAATGCACGTATGTGGCCATGAGGACAGAGATACCTTCGTCAGAGCAAAGATGCAATCCAGGATAAAAATGTCAACGTTTAATTCGAAGAAGGACTTTGTTGCATGAAGAATGCAAAACAACGTGAATAGAATATTTTTAGGTGGAGGGCTGGTAGAACTCGTGCAGCCACCTCCTCGCGTTGAGTTCTGGATTATTTTGCAAGATATTTGGATGCGCAATAAGGTGAGAACTGTGAAGCACTTTCAGTTAACACATTTTTTTTATTCAATAGTAATAAATAACTAATTTGTAACTCTAACGAATTTTAAAAATAAAAATGCAGATTATTAGATAAACTACTTCTTATTTCAGACTCCTAAATTGTCTCTCAACACTTGGAAGACATTTTTGTAAAGCTTAAAAATTAATAAATTAATTGGATCAGTAAAAAAAATAATAATAATAATTCCGAATTTTCCCCGTATTTGTGACAAATTAAATAAATATCATTTACAATCCAATTTTAATGTTGATTTAATGATAATAGTGAGTCTTTTTTGCTCTCCCCATTACCGAAAATAATTTTTTTTTAAATTTCACAAATTTTGCTGTAATATCCGATTTTAGCAATTTTTCTGAAACCCCCAAGCGTTTATGGCTGATCAAGAAATGGAGCAAAATAATTCAAATTTTTTATGTAAACTTAGTGCCCCTAATAGTACCTTTTAAGTTGCACCTATCTCTGAAATTATTTTTTAAAAAAATTTGACAAATTTTACGAAAAACATCAAAAATTAGCATTTTTTCGAAACTTCAAGGCGATTGCGGCAGATCAAGAAATTGTGCAAAAAAATTCAAATTTCTTGTGAGTGCTTTGTGCCCCCAATGGCACCTTTTCCGCATACCTCGTCATCGAAAAAAAAATAAAAGTCATTTTCGGCCCACCCTAATATACAGTCGTCCCTGCTTAATCGGGTAATGGATAAACGAATACCCCCCTTATACGAATAAAATATCTCGGAACCGATGCCATAGACGTAATGTTAAAGATCCCCGCTTAATCGAATACCCCATTTAATGGAATAATATTTCTTGGAACCGACAGTATTCGTTTAAGCAGGGCCGACAGTACTATAAAAGAACTAATGCTAATAGGGAAAGTGCAAAACTATGGCGCATAGATACGTGGTGGTTGTATGCAAAACCAATGTCCTGGATGTGAATTTTAAGTCCAAGAGTGTTTGAGCATTATAATGGCAAACCAACGCCTGCATCCACTATGCCAAAAACATTTACCAGCTAGGAGCTAAAGACAAAATGTAAGCCAAAGAGCTATGTATTATCAATCTGTAAAATATAATTCTTCAAAAACTACCCCACTTCTCATAAGTAAACACTAAATTTTACAATAAAGATATCATTACATTTGTACGCCAAAAATAATAACGTGCTCAGGTAAATCAAGTAGCCGGCATTATATCGTCTTTTGTTCTTTAACTGAAGGCTTTTAAACAAAAAAAAAAAAAATAAATAAATAAATAAATAAAATAAATAAATAAATAAATAAATATTAAACTGCCTTGGGAAGGTACACAGCCAGATCTCAAATTTTTCACTTCATTTTTTCTTTTTTTTTTGTATTTTTGGTATGTAGCACAAGTTGTAAAGGAATTGTCATCTGACTCATGTAAAAATTTAAAAAGCTTTTTTTGTTTATACCCACATACAGGGACTCCTTTATAAAATATAAACCACTAATTGAATGTGACCATCCAGAATTTTCCCTACACTGCAATCGAAATCTAGGCCTCCATTTGGGGGGGGGGGGAGATACTGGCTCTAAAGTACTGGGGTCTAGAGCTTTGACGGGCCTGTGAGGTAGTAGAACTGTTTTTTCCAAATAATTATGAAATGATAGTTTTAAAGACCTAGTTTTATTTCAATATCCTAATTTAATTTAATATTGGAGAACTTGTATTTTATAGAAATAACACAGATGAATTACACTCATTACACAGATGAATAGATTATTATATCATACTCACCTCCATTCATATAATTTCCAAGAGCAAGAATAATGCCAAAAACTTTCTGAATATCAGCATCAGTCATTAGAAACTAAACACACAAAATAAATAAATAAATAAATATACAGGCATAGATTAAATAAAATTTTCAAACAACACTTATAAACAATTCATTGTAAAAATATTGTCATATTTTATGAAAATATGTTATAAATGCTTAAGTTAAAATAATAGTACTGATAATATTTACTTTAAAACATTTTTGCAACCAAATCTACATTCCTGCAACTGATTTCTAGTTCATCTCAAAAAAGTTGTAAAATGAGGCTTACTACTTTCTGATTGAAAAGTAGCTAAGAACAAGCATTATTTTCGCTTAACAGATACAAATATAAAATATATTTGAAGATGATCTCTGTTAAATAATGGCTGATTCATGGGAACATCTTTAGGGCAAGTGTCCAGGGCTCTGGAAACTAAATTGGTCCCGGTTGTGGACATATGCTACAGAAAATCTTTCTAACAAATGAGAAATCTCTTCCTCAATTATTTTTTCGCATGCACTTGATAATCCTTGCTTTTTTTTTTCTTTTTATTGTGTTATATAATTAATATATTACAAAATTGAGGTTTAAACATATTTTAACTTCTTCTTTTGCCAAGAAACAGAAACTTTTGAAGCATTACAAAAAGTTAAAATATAATAATATAGAAATGGGCCACCACTGAAAGAGGAAAATTTTCAGTGAAACAGCTGCAACAATTCAAAGCATTTTCCTGAATAATTATTGAATTCATACTGACCTCACAAGTTAATTTCAGATTATTTAATCGGTTTTCTATCGATGATATTGTTTCCGTGAATGCAGAGGTGAACATGATGCAAGATACTCGATCCGCATATTCTGGAATTTGTGCTAAATCATAGAGGAATCTAAATAAATTAAAATTAATAATTAATAAGGTGTGGAAAATTCAGTCGCAATACATTGCAATAGCTTTTTAAAAGCTCCATAATAAATAAGATACTTAGTTGATAATTCTTATTCTTAAGATTTAAAAAGGAAGAAATTAAGAAAATATTCATCTAATTTGACCTCAACCAGTCTTTCTTTCTTTTGATAATTTTACCTAATAATTCAGAAATTCCAACTAAATAGTTCTTCAGCTAGAAGCAGCAATGAAAAAAAAAAGACAAAATGCTTCGCAATTTAAAATGTTGCTTCTTTAGTGCTAAATGCAAGTTAACTATTGACAATATTCAACTCAACTGCTGACATATAACCTAACTGTACACTAATAAAAATGAAGGGCTAACGTCAAATGCGATGAATTTATCACATAAACAGTAAAAACAAAATTTCAGGAACAAAGAACGAGCTTCATTATTAGTAAGCAATTTGATAAAAGGGCTTCTAAAGAATACAATATTGCTATACTGCTTACACGAAGTTGGTTCCTAGGACAATACTGATTTTAAGCAGCAGAAGTTTAGTTGCACATATCCTAAGTATATTTTGCATCAATTTTAAGAAAATGCAACAATTAATTGAAAGTACTTAGTGCAACAGTTTGTAAAAGAGTACACTGAACAGTTTGAGAAGTAAATCAAATTAATCAACATTTTAAAAAATGCAAAATAATTAACAGCCCATAAATTGCAAAATATATTGCACATACGTTGATGGTCTCCCCATTTTTTATATGAGCCCCATCTACTTTTGTCAATAAGTATACAAGAATAGGTTGTAATGAACTATTTCTAACTTCAGGACCCTTGTCAGTTCAGGCTGTATTAGCATGGTACCACCCAGCTCACTGCATGCGGGAGCCACACATACATTGGGGGAATTTCATATGTAAGAAATATACTAATATAATAATACTAATATAAGCGTGAAAAGTGTTACAAATAAACCGAAATAAAATGAACTCACACTTAAAGGAGTTAAAGCAGGCATGAGAGTGCAATACATGAAAAAACTGCCATATTAGTGTACACTTTTCGAAAATAAAGTAAAGGATACAGCATATTTAGAAAGATATTCATAAATGTTAGTTAAAATACTTTTTAATACAACTAATTCCTGATCATCCAACGAAAGACAAATCTCTGAAGAATCTCATGCCAGATACAACATTAAGAGGCCCAAACACAGGATCAATGTCATAAACACATGCAATAAGTGCAATGGGTTCATTGATACATAGAGTTAATACAAAAGTTGTTTAAAACATAAGATTGTTACTTCATAGGAAAAAAAATTCTGATCAACAGTTTTTAAAATGGCTGAAATCTAAACAAAAATACATAGTATTTATGCAAGTAAATATTATTTTGGTAAAATTTCAAAACATTTATTGATTTGCATGAAAGAATAATATATTGAAAGTAAACAAATGCTAAAAGTCTGCCTTCGTTTTACAAATTCGTTGGAGTAAATCATTTTACTCTTCAATGATTTAAAACTTTTTTGGGGTTTGCAGCTTTTCTTTTCTGGGTCTGCATAAAAGTCAAAAAAAAAAAAAAGAATCCTAGATTGTATGCATTATTACATGATTTTGGTCAAATTAAAAGTTATAGAACAGAAATGAAATTATGTAGCCATGCCACACACATTAAAGTAATTATAATTACCAAAAAAAAAAACTACAACAAAACAATGAAATTGTTATTAATGCAATTTTACTACATACTTTCTTGATTTGGGAAATAAGGTTTGTTATTATCTTTCCCTAGCATGACTTATAGCAGCAGATTTAATTCTACCTATCAAGAAATACAATTCTATAGGAAAAGTATTATTCATAAATGAGAAGTGAATGATTTTCAACAGAGGATATTCATAAAATAAAACACATAATAAAAGCCTGAAAACTTAGTGACAGATTTGACCCTTTGAGAAGTATGGCATAAATTGTTTATGTAATGAGATGAAATTGATGATTTTAACATACTGTTCTGGCTTATCTAAGGGAATGTCATTCTTCTTCTCCAGGTGAGATTTAATAAGTACCAACTCTTCAGCTGTTGGGCGCTGAAAGAGAAAAATCAAACAATATTATTTTTTGATTAAAAATCCTCAATAAATATTGATTTTAAAAATTTTAATAAGGAAAGGAGGAGAATGGAAATTCAAAACTTAAGATATCAATAATTTTATTAATTGAAATATAAATTTACTCACAATTTCATAAATGGCTTGAAGAGCATCTAGATCAAGAGTTGATGTATCAAAATTGTACACCGCTAAAAGAAAAATAATTTATCTTTAGCATTCCGTCACATGTAGTCAAGTTTTGAGCAATCGAAAACTTTATTTACCATTCTCGACATCAGATATTTCTATCCGAAGACTTGATATGAGTATTCCAACATTTTGTGAACGTTTTTGGTCTAAAAGCTTAGCTACCTGAAACAAAAAAATGAGAGTCAGTGAAAAATAAAGAATGAGGAATTGTTCAGTTCAGCAGAAAGTGAAAATATAACAAATTCAGGTTTAAATACATTGATGTAGCTCATGCCAAATTCATAAATACAAAAAAATAACAAATGAAATGTAACAATTAGGAACAGGCTCTGACCTCTAGGCAGGTCAGAGTTAATTTATGAATCCTCATTGCTCTTTCAAAACTATTCACCTAATTCAAAGGTGAATCCAGTTTCAGGTGTTAAACAGGGTCAGTATCAAAAGGAGACCTCTAAAGTGCAATATTCAAGCTAGAGATAAGAGGTCTCCTTACCAGACTTCTTATTTTATTTATCTCATTAGTTTTAGAGACTTAATTTGGGACAACAGAATAAGTGTCAAGAGCTACACAAAAACACAATGCAGAAGAATAAACATAGTTTCAAAAGATTTTAAAGAAAAATTAAACTTTTTATTACATAACAAGTTTTAAAGAAACACCAAAGCATGCCAACGCAAGTTAATCAGCACAGATACACATTGAATATATACAAAAAGAAATGAAACTATCTAATTTGAAATGGATTATTTTTCTTTTTCATTTGAAAACAGCATAGTTTCACACATTCAAGATCCCTCTACAAATGATCTCATGCTTTGATGAGGGGGAGGAGGTGTATGTTCATGAAAGGCGAGATTGTGACAAGGAAGAGGGGGAGATAACAAGAAGTGTGACATCAAAATTTCTGAATAAGAATATTTTTAATGGAAAATAGCATATGTGAAGGGGGGGGGGTGTAAGGTGAGAGGTGAAACTTAGTGACAAAGGGGGTAAAGGGTTAAAGATGTTGAAAAAAAGTGTGACATCAATTATTAACACCACCTCTCCTACACATTACAGGTAAAATAAGATACAGATTTTACTTATTTAAATATTAAAATCAATTTAAGAATTTTTATCTGTTATAAAACAACATAAACTACCAAAAAATGTAATAAAAAAAGAAAGAATGAAAGCTTATTTTCTTGATGTAATTAACTGACATCAATTATGAATGATTGGAGATTTCAAACATTTGAAATTAATCAATTTAACAGTTATTTCAATAAAAATACACACTATAAAATAATAAGTAAATCTACACCAAACAGTATATTTAAACACTACAACGAAAATAATATGATTTGGAAATCTGTATTAAAATACAACAGAAAAATTACAACACAAATCGAAAAACCTAGAGAACATTAACATGCTACAAGTGAGAAAGAATAAAAGGCAGGCCCGTCATTTTAAGTTTTTCCAGGGGGGGTGTCAAAGGCTGCAAACACAACCACAAAAACCACGCCCAATTATATGCAAATACATTGACTTATCAAAGCCAGGGGGTCAATTGACTCCCTCTGCCCCCCCCCCCCTAAATGACGGGCCTGATATAAGGATATGATTTTTAGAAACATTAAGCAGTTTCTCTACAAGCAAAACTTCTTGCATCAATCTTGACGGATCTTGATACTGTATTGACAGCGTCAACATTGCGTATTTAATACTGCATTAAGATTGCGTAAAGATTGTTAAAAGAAAGATTGCATAAAGATTGTTAAAGATTACAAAAGCAATCTCATCTTGCATACAGATTGTCATGACAAGAAAATGTCAAGATCTTGACATTTTCTTGTCATGATAATCTTTATACAAGATTACAAAAACAACCTATCTTGTTATTTTCTGGATATGAGGTTGCATGCTCCTTGTCAGACAACTTTGTGGCAAGACTCTGACAATCGAAAATCAGTAACATAACAATCTTGAGGCAAGATTGATGCAAGATTGCCTTCTTGACACGTCAATCTTGAGGCAAGAAGTTTTGTTTGCTGGGTTAAAATTGAACAGATACATAAAATATGAAATATTTTATATTTATAAAAATTATACTAAAGAGCATCATACTTCTTTAGATTTGTCTTTGGTTGTTCTATTTTTAGATGGCGGTTTTTTTTCTTTAGTTTGTCGGGAAAAGAGTTCAGCAAATTCGTCAATATCACCAGGAACTGTTTCTTCTAGTTTCTGCCATAGACAGTTTTTACTCCTAAAAAAAAACAAAAAGAAAATATATGATGAGAAAATAATCTGCATTCAGACAGGCACAGAATTATGACAACTTATTAGTTGTTCGCATAAAACCATTCACTTATTTTGAGACCATGGTTTGAAATACCGTGTTACTATTGTTCCTTCTTTTGGGATTGTACTTTTCAGCTAAAGATCATCTTTTTAAAACATATATTATTTTACTTTTCATGTGTGGTATACAAGCATAAATTTGGAAATAAATCATTTAATAAAATATATGCTTCCTTTCCTTACAGTAAGAATTTGCATAGAAACTTACCATGAGACAAAATAATTATATATTTTTAGAATGCATGCGGTCATAGCAATTAATCTCAATGATTTCTCAAGTCTTGAATGTACTTATTTACACTAATTACAACAAATTCAAAAATTTTACCAACAACACAGAGACGTCATTTCAAGTTTTTCCAGGGGGGGCAAAGGGTAAAAACACAATACAATTTCACCAGAAAACAACAAAAACCACGCCCACTTATATGTAAATACATTGATTTCTCAAAGTCAGGGGGGGGGGGGCAATTGACCCCCCAGCCCCCCTAAATGACGAGCCTGCAACAACAATAGATAGAAACAATAGATTCAAATAATTTTTTTTGTATATATTTTTTAAATAAAATGTCTAAAAGCGTAAGATATATATATTTTTTTGCATAACTACTTCTTATGGAAGCAATTGACAGTAAGAAAATCAAAATCATGTAGAGCAAATTACTAAGCATATGTACTTTAGAGTGACAAGGAAGCTCTTATTTAACTGGTCTTGTTTCATTGAGATTGATGCTTAGCATTCTGAAGCTCTTTTTTTTTAAATTGAAAGAGGGATTCCTCTTGTAACCTTAAATCCTGCATTTGCTACATACTTTGAAATTTGTTTTGTATAACCTTGATTTTTATATAAAATAAATTTTTTTTCCTATATACTATTTTCACTGACAGTGATAAAGATTCAAAGAAAACAATAAAAACAATAAAACTGAACTTAAACTTTTCTGACCAACTAACTTAACTTTTTCTTCCTGGCTTCAAGAACAAAATACATCATAAGCAAACATTTAAGCTTTTAAATAAAAGACAGTAGATTTCATAACATTTTCAAAACAAAATCTGTACTAAGTTTGGTATTATACTGAGAAGAGAGGAAGGGAGATGTTTTTTACTTACATAGAGAGCATAGCCAAAAAGAGGCAAATTTCAGTGTTTCAACAACTGTACCAGTGCCATAGAGAAAATATAAATAATAAAAATAAAAGTACACTTTCAACAGTTTTCATAGCTTTTTTGCAATCAATAAACATTTTCTTCAATAAAATTACACATCTATGGGAAAATTATTGTAATTAAAATTCAGTTTATGATTGATACCACATGAAAATTTGATTTTTAGCTACTCACTCAGGAACAGGCTCTACAGGTTCTTGTACTTGAATTCGAGTCCAATACAGAGGTTTCATTGGAACTTTTGGGCTTACAGGTGGTTTTCGAGCTGAAAAAAGTTTAGTTTTGAATATAGTAAATAATTTTCAAAAAGATAATTTACATGAGACGGTTTTATACATAAAAAATCTTTGGTGCCATTTTAAATGAAACCAATATTAGGTAAACTATTTACTGTTAAAATCACAAAAAATAATTGATTTCTCTACTTTAGATGCCACAGATTTTGAAAATATTCAACATTACAAGCTTAAAAACAAATAAGTTGAATATTTAAAAGGATTGGCAAAACTAGTCAAAAACATCAGTTAAATGACATAATGATGTTAAAAGACTAAATTAATGCATTATATTAATCCCTCCTCTGCATTTAACTATCATAATAAATTGTTCTAATAGATTGTTATTAAGAGAAAGAAAGAAAACACGTCTTTAAAATATACACTTAATTTAATGCTACTACTCAGTAAACAATTTAAATTCCAAATTTCAGAACATTTTGAGTTAACAAAGCAATACTGATTTAAAAATAAATAAAAACAGTTAAAGCATATTTTTTTTCTTTCAGTAAATTACTAAACATACACTTGTACAAAACGTATGTTGATTACTTGCTAAATAGGAATTTCAAAGCTTTGACTCATTCTTTGAAACATTAAATAATTAAAGCTCAATTGTATTCCGATCAACAACTAACAAAAACTTACAAATACAGAAGCTAATCATAAAAATTAGCTAAACAACCCTTTAGATAAAAAAAATCAACAAAAAAATTTTACAAATTGTTTTTTTTTCCCATTCCATGTGGAGGTAGTAGCCCAATCTTCCAGGTATCCAATTGCTCAGCTGTGAAGTGGACAACATTTAAACTTACATAAGAACTAACAAGACAATATCATTCTTACCTGTTTGGTATGCACCATACCAACCTCCTGGAGGAGGTGGAGGTAAAGGTGATGGAGAAATAGGAACATTGCTCGATGGAGACCTTCCACTTGTTTGCAAAGACATTCCAGGCGGAGGAGGTGGGGGAGGGGGCTGCGAACCACCGAAGCCGGGCAGAGGTGGAGGAGGAGGAGGGAGGAAATTTCCACCACATGGAGGTGGCGGTGGGGGAGGAGGAGGAATTCCACCACATGGTGGGGGTGGTGGAGGAGGAGGTGGTGGAATACCAGCTATGGGTGGAAGTGGTGGAGGAGGTGGTATACTAGATAGAATTGGAGGCTGCACAGAAAAAAGTGAGGGTAGGGGTGGTGGTGGAGGAGGAGGTGGGGGTATTGAACTGGATGAAATTGGAGGTAGAGTGGGCATTCCTTGACTCAGTGTTGGAGGAAATATTGCACTAGGAAATGCACCAGGTGGTGGTGGTGGAGGAGGAGGAGGAGGAATTTGTGATGAATTTTGATAGGGCACACCTGAAAATTATAAAAATACATAAGTACAGAAATAAAATTGTTGGTAATGACACAGAAATGATGCAAATTTAAAAACAAATGAAAACTAATAAAGTTTACTTTTTAGATTTACACCAGCAAAAAGCAATAATTTAATTGACATACATGCATGCACATGCTCGCACACACACGCTGTGTTAAAATATTGTTTTCTACAAATACATAATGTAAAACTCACCCATTTCTGATGCTGGTGGTGGTGGTGGAGGGGGAGGAGGTGGAACAGAAGAAACAGACACTGTCTCAGTTGTGGGAGTGAGGCTGCCGTCTGCTGGCATAGGCTTGACAACTGCTTGAGTTGGGCTGATGTTCTCTGCTGATGATTGTGGAAGTGGCGACACAGTTTGTACAAGAGGCTTGACAGATTTTTGGCTGAGAGTGTAAAGCAACTCTTTGACTGGAGATGAGGCAGTGTCTGTGAGTTCTGGAGCGTCCGTTTGCACCGACGCAGAGCTTAAGTAGAATTGATCAGTTTGGCAATAACGTGAACGAGGTATTAATGATTCTGATATCTGGGTTGTTGAAGATAGGAATGATTTAATATCACAAGAAGGAGACAAAGGGCTTGCGTCCAAATCTCTTTTGGCCTTTCTGGTAAGTTCTTCGATAGCTGCAAGGGTTTGGTACTTATCAACTTCTCGCTCGAGGCGCGCAACTTTCTTCTCATACTCATTCATCTTTGAGGCTTGTTCACCTCTTAGATTGAAAAGAGCAATCTCTCTTTCTTTCTGGAAAAATGATTAAAAAATACCTTTTTCAATATAACATAAAATTAATAAATGATGAAATATATCTACATGTTGAATTCCCACAAAAACATACTTTTACCTGGATTCTATCGATTGCTTCTCTGTGGTCTTTCTTCACATTCATCATCATGGCTTGAATCTCTGGAATTAGAGAAGAACATTCAATGGAGTTTTTCATCAACTTAAATTACAGTTATAAGTTTTGCTAAAAATGGAAGGACCAGCAATTCTCTGGATTCGGCTAGGCTGGTCTTAGTCAGTTTATAGATTCCCAATGAACATTAAGAGATTTCTTAACACTATTCACCCTATTGCAAGTAGCTACTGCTTCCAGCAAGCTATTCTAAATGCTAATCTAACAGCTCTTCAACATACATGTTGGAGTGATATTCAACGTTAGCTATTTTGTCTCCAAACAGATCATGAACTGTTTTAAAAGAAATGAAAAATTTGAATGCTAGGAAAAGAGTTGATTTGACGAATTAATAATGCAATAATGTTTCTTGTATTGTGCTTTGCAGCCCATTGCAATTCAATGGGATATCAATAAGTTATCCACAAAAATCAGGAGCTGTTTTATATTTTCCAACAGAAAGTAGAAATTGTAAAACATTTGTCTGATCAATATAATGTGAAATTCAGAGTTTTTAGTAAAAACTTAAATAACCACCAAGTACTAGGAGTAAATAATAATTAACATTTTTCTCTTATTTTAGAAAGTTAACTTATTACAAGTTATTACCTATTCCACAAAAACAAAAAAAAAAAAAAAAAAAAAATTAGGTGTTCATGGTGTATGATCCCAAATAAGGCAGCAAAATGTATTTTAAGCATTGCAAAAAAGAGTTTAATATTTTAATTGAAATTTTGGATGTCTACATATAAGTTCCTCCAGATTAATTTTTCAGACCAAATTTTTTCCGAAAATTACATTCATTATTGAAAAAAAAGTTAACTTAATACTTTCAACAGAATAATAATGAAAAAAAAAAGCATTCTTTAAATAATTACAACTTTTTCATAGTTATGGTGAATTTAGATATTAGAAGCAAAAACACATGAAATCAATTAAAGATTATTAAGATAATTTTTCTCAATTTAACTGTAAAACAATGTCTGAAGCAAACAACACAGAAATTAGATATAATTCAAATTTGATGCTGATTGGTCATCTGTGACAAAAAGGGGGATACCATTTTAATTTTTGAAGTTGATGCTCATTTTAATATGAAGTTGAAGACATACCCTCAACAAAATTATTTAGTTAGCATTTTATTCTGCACATTATTTATGACAGATTGACACGTTTCATGTACCCCTAGTGTAAACAATGTACAAATGCTGTGGCACTTGAAGTTTCTTTACTTGGATTTAACTCATTAACAATGTACATTAACCACATTTATTTACAATTGCATAGAAGAAATATTAATCTAAGTTTAAATAGAATGCATACAATATTTGAGAATATTACATATTGGAGTGTTTCTGAGAAATTAAAAGATCAAAATAGTTATTTTTAAAAAATGTTACCAGCTTCAGTGTAGAGTTGACTCGACCTATGCTCGGGTACTTCATGAATAGTTGGACTAGGCCAAACAGTTGGAGAAAGCTTACCAGGAGGAGGGGCACTGGAAGTTTGAGGTTCGGAATGTGTCCAGTAATACATTAGGTCAGGCTAGAAATTAATGTTGTTCAAATTATAAACTTGTTATAGAAATTAAAAAGAATTTGTTCAAAGTAATTTTATTTATTTGTGAGTTGAAAAATGTATTGCAGTTTATAATTTTCAAAAAGAATGAACTAATAAATTCTAATTAAAAATTCAACTGCACAATGAAAACAAGAAGTATCTGATCACAGCAATGAAGATTTTTTACTGCATAAATACAAAACTAATACTATAAGCTCTGCCAGCTTGAGCAGTGTTTACTAATGCCAAAGTTCTCCACCCTCAATCTTAAAAAAAGCAGCATTTTTTTCCAACTAATAACTGCTGATTCAAGAAATGTAGACTTTAACATACATTGCATAATAATCACTATGAGAATTATGAACAGTCTGACAGTCTGATGACGGCTCTAAGCATTCATCTTTTTTTTTTTTTTTGCCTTTGCATAATTTTTGTAACCCTCTCCATAATTTAGGGCTCTAGGCACAGATATCCTTCCCTTCCTTTGATCAACTACTGCAAAAATGATGAAAAGTTTTTAATTTATAGGCGTCACAATTTTTTTGACTCTAGCGAATACTGATAATGAATAGAAGATGTAAGAAAACAAACAAGCAACAAAACTTTTTTTCCAAGTTTTTTTAGAAACAAAAGTAGGTATTCATTCTTTCATGTGGTACCACATCAGCCAATTGTGATTATCATTTGAAAATTTAGGTACCCAGTTTTCCACCAGATAAAGAACAACTTGGAATCTTAAAATGCAAAACTGTACAAGGAGTTTAATTTAGCAGAGAGTATCCAAACCAAATAGATGCTCAAGTTGTTTTGAACATGCCGCTTATTCATAACACACGGTCATTAACCTTTTGGAACCGGGCTGTTTTTCAGAAATTTTTCGACCCAGGTGGTACGACATTTGAACCACAGATTTCTTTTCCATTGAAAAAAGAAGGTATAAACTGTCGTACCAGACGTATGAAACCTTGAAAAAATCCCCGGCTCCAAAGGGTACGAGTGAAAATCTCAACCCCGTCCTCTAAAAAAAAAAATAGTTACGGTACAGCATGTGCACCGCCCGACTCCTTAAAGGTTAACGATTTTCTGCACCTTGAAAATCCACTGACTCTAGAACCAACGATCTTGAACATTACAGACCAATGTCTATCCACTATGCCAACCTGGCGACTTCAGGAAAACTATCTCAAATATTTAAATTCAAAAAAGCACAGAATGTTACATTATTTATTTCAAACAAAAGCGAATGCATCTAAAACATGAAGTCTCTCCATGAATTAAATGTTTTAGTTATTTTGATATTTTGTTTATTATTAGTTAGTTACTCCTTTGCATTTAACCCATTAATGCCTAACGTCCCTTTTTAGGGACGGTCCAAAGAGTGTTTGAATTTACTAAAAATGAACATTTCAACCAAATAATAATGTTAAATTATTACTTTGGTATTGTTTCAATTCATTATTCAGGGATAAAAACAGTTCCAAGTCAAAAAAGAGGAAAAATTGCGTGGCTTGAAATTCGGATAGATTCTCCCCCCCCCCTCCCCCCATATTCTGCGAAATTAGACATGCAGGATTTCCTCTTATTTTGTGCCCTGAAATTTAAAATTTAAATATATTTAAAAGCTCTTAATTACTCATTCACTATTTATTTTTAAGTCATTCACAACAATACAGAAAAAAGGGGGTGGGGCTGGCAATTTTTTTTGAATTACACACATGTATCACAAGAAATAAATTCTCTAATTAATAGTGCATGGTCTTTAGTTAGTTTGATAATTTTGAAGATCAAAATAATTTTCTCAATTTTTGACAAAGATATTGAATATTTTAACTGTATTTTCTTAATTCCTACCTCCTACAATGGAAACTTATGTTTTTTGGCAGCATGCTAAAATAGAGTACATAGTTCGCCGATAATTGCAGGTCATTCTTGAGATTTCAATCCTGCTGCATCCTAAAAACATTTCCATTATTTTGGAAGTTGGAAATAATTTCAACCTCTACTACTTAAAATCAACTTATTTTAAGCTTCATTTTAATAATGGATGTACTTTTATTTTTTTTCTAAACTTGATGCAAAATTAATTTTTTAATCGCGGAAAGAAAGAAAAAATACAAAAAAAAAAAAAACGGAAAATCGCGGATCCGCGGAAGATTTTCATCCCTGATTATTAACAGATTTCAGCACATAACTATTGTAAAGTGCGTTCTGTAGATGTGTAACCAGTGTACAAAACATCTTTGAAAAAAAAAAAAAGTCAGGCATTAATGCGTTAACTTGAGAAATGTTATGTTCTGCACACTTTGTATTGCATTGCCAGCTCTTTTATTTATCCTCAATGAGAGAAAAAGAAAAGAAAGGATTGTTTACACCAGTGGTGGCCAACCCACGGCACGCGTGCCACAATGTGGCACGGCAGAGCAGTAACAGTGGCACGCGAAGACCTTTTAAAAAAATTCCAAAATTGAGGACAAAATGTCGATCTCAAAAATACTGACAAAAACTAAAACCCTTAAACTGATAAATATAATGATATTGTGACGATTAAGTGTCAGGAAGTTGGCTTACAAGTTGTATGAACTACAATGTTGCAAAGTACTTAACGTTAGGTTTGGACATCCAACACAAGCTGAGACGCTACAGACAATGCTTTGTAAAGCATATTTGCGTTTGACACGAATGAAACTTTCGATGTTACAGAATGGATTTTTGATCTGCAATAGCTTCAGCTACGGGTGATGAAATTTTATAAAACAGTTAACTCTGCAACTAAAATAAAGAAATCAGATTGGAAAAAATTCGGTGTGGTTGCACAAATGAAGATCTATAAATTGTTTTTGTTACATTACTTGCAAATAATTTGGGAAAAAAACTTCAAAAGTACCATCGAATTATTTATCACAAACTAATTTCCAAGGAATGAGACTTTTCTCTGCTGGTGACCCTCTAGAGTTCGCCGTATTAACAAACTACGAATTAGAGCTCTGAATATTTTGTGAACTTTTCCCAGGAGAAAGAGGAGAGCATGGCAAGTTACTCTTTCATTGAAATATGCAATAGCTATCCAAAGGATAAATAGTCATAAGATTTTAGAATTTTAGGGAGTGTTTTTTAAAATGTTTGGATGGAAAGCAATGAAACTTCTTTCTTAAAAAAA